>JACXGI010004612.1:0-45825 GCA_016801175.1 Esox masquinongy | reverse complement strand
GGGAGAGACACATATGGTGTGTTCACTGCCCTGAAAAAAGTGAGGGGAGTAGGTGAGAGAGAAATCAAAATCAAATGTAAAGCCACATTTTTGGGAAGGTAGTGTCGACTCTGGGGCCTCCTTGTGAGGGTTTCGTATAGAAATGGGTGCTGGCCGTGGTAAGTTCTGCGGCCCCTGCACCCTCCATCTCCTGGCCATCTTCCTCCTCCTCCATCTTGCAGGCTTCGCTGATCCATCTTCCTTGCTTCTGGCCTCGCCCCGAGCTGCTCCCTGGGAGCCATTAAATACCTCCCCTGACGAGGTCCCAAGAGGATGCAGGTGGGAAAGGGAGGGCCTGGCCCAGTTGGTAGCTTCCGGAAACTTCAAGATGGTACCAGCTGTTTCTTTTGGGGGTTGTTGGAACAATGCTGATTTGTGTAGTGCTGGCGCATTCATGCCACAGTACTTTATTATCATTTTCTCAATTTATTCCTGATTGTTACTTGTAATGTAAAGGTAATGTTTTCCAGGAACACCTGGCAGCAAGCTACTGTATTTTCTTTGACCCAGTTTTGGTCAACCTGCAACATAATTAATACTGTAGCAGCAGCAGCCTATCACAATATCTGCTTTTTGTTGTATTATCACCATAGAAACTAACTGTTATGCTACCCTGGCAGTTCTGCAGCCATGACAAGGCTTACAAAGGTGCAGGGGATACCAGAACCATGCAATTATTCCAATGAAAGCTAATTACAATGTTGGTAGAAAAGACTTCTGAATGTGACAATCTAGCCAAGTTTCAGTAAATTCATGAAAAACAAAAAAATAACAAATGTTTCCTTTTACAACCAGTGGCCAAAGACCAATATCCCATTTTTTTTCCTGTGCTATATTTAATCAATAAGGCTGGGGGGGGGTTGTTATATGGCCAATTAGAGCAGTAAAAACGTATATGGTCCATATATACCACTACTATACCACTACTATCAGCCAATCACCATTCAGTATTTAAACCACCCAGTTTATAATTATTGTAATGCCCCCATTTGGTCATATTGTTTTGAAATATAATCTTTGGTACAATAATTTACAATAAAAATACGGAATTTAGAGTTGATGAAATAATGAATTCTGCTTAGGCGTGAAACAGGCAATATGGTGGTTCACCTAGGAAAACCCCCTTTCCCCCCTGGTATCTACACCATATTAGGGGTTGGCAATATGGCCATGAAAAGCCCTAAGTATGGCAGATAAACAGTTTACATTTTTGTCTTTATTGGCTTGGATTTAAAAGAGTAATAGCTATTTGCAATCAATGTTAAAATGTTTCAGATTTGTGTGGAGTGGAGCTTCTTTCATGATATATGACGTTCTGTTGGAAGTTACATATAGCATGGACTGGATGGCAATTTTTAACTGGCTTAATATAACGAGAGAACCAATTAATTTCTTTTACATTTGTCATTTACCAGACATTCTTATCCGGAGTGACTTACAGCAGTGCGTGAACACATTTCATTAGTCAAATCAAGTAGTCCATAGTTACAAAAGTTTAAAAAAAAGATTGTCACGTAGTTAGAGACCAGCGAGCGGACAGGGACACTGGAGGAATCAGAGCAGTTAGCAGTACAATGGCATTAGTTCATAATCACAGCAGTAAATATTACAAATTGTTCCTTAAACACAGAGCAGAATAAATGATTATGCAGGCCATTAAATAAAAACACACCTTCATTTATTCAATCTACCTGCAGTAAACATGGTGAAACAACATGTCCCTCGTCAGGGGGGCTGATACAGTAAATACAGCTAGGAGGTTAATTACCCACACAACCTTTATTCACCCTCTAACTGTCATTTTCTCCTGGGGATAGTAACACATGCACAAACCCGCACACAGAGCTCGGGAATGCAATGCTCTGACAGTGGGGTGTATAGGCATATTAAATCTGAATGCCTGGTGAGATACAGACGATGTGGGTAATATGTCAATACGCGGCAAGTTAGGTTATAAAAACAGCCATTGTGGATTAGCCGGCTTGTCTCCACACTGGTTACAAGCAATAACAATTCCCCCAGCCCAGGAGCCAGAGCAGGGTAGGGTTGTGTCCCAAACTGCATGTTATTCCCTATACATAGGACATTACTTTTTACCAGGGTCCATAAGACGCATCTAAGGATTTCTTTTCATGCATCCAGACTGGTCATCGATAGTATAAAACTGTTGACTGTGAGAGAATTGTTGTGTGGATAAATATTACATTATTGAACTCTGATTTCATTGCAGCATGGAGAAAATCCCATGTTGTTTATTAAAATGAAGTGCTAACTCTTGAAAATTTGTTGTAAGCACTTAACTATGTCAAATATACTGCGGCAATAACACATATAAGTATACTGGAAACTATAAGCAACTTATTTGTGGGTTGTGTAGAACACTGAAGTAATGTCATACCGTAAAGCCCTAATAGAAGGACATCATGACATACCAATACATTATTATTTTACTACCACTATATTACATTTAATATGGTATGTAAATTTCAGAAAATATTTAAGGGTCCTATTCAAAGAACCTGTGGTTGTATCAAAAGGCACCCACCTACCTGAATAATACATTACCTTTGACCAATAGGGCTCTAGTCAAAAGAAGTGCACTATAGGGAATAGGGTTACATTTGAGACGTAGCCTCTGGGTTTCAATCAAACCTTCTATCCTTTCAGATTGGGGCACATTGTACCTCCCTGTCAATCATCTCTTTCATAGAACCGCTGGAGCGTGACGCAAATGTGGCAAGGTAGGGTATATAAAAAACGTCAAATCATTTAAAATTCACAGCAGCTTTAAGAGGAAATTAATATAAACCTACTCCATTTCCATGGGAACACTATCTCTAACACTCAGAACTTTCAGGTAGATTTAAACCCTTTCTTTAATACCACTAAAAATGATCTTATAATAAATCAAATCAGTGAATGAAACTCATTCTGATTGTCCTATAGTCTGTACGCTACCCAATCACATAACGTTGTTGAAAATTAAAAAAAAATACATTGGGGCTTAAGTGCTTGAATGACAAACAAAACGTTCAGATGTCACCTATATAACTTCTAGCACTCCTCAATAAATCAATTAGATAAACTCCAAAATTAAAGTACCCTTGTCCTAGGGTACTGTATATACCCACACCCAAACATATCACACTGGCTGTCTGTAAGACATAACACCTACTGTACTCACAGTACATTGTCCAAATGAAGCACACATGGCTACCAGGCACAAGTGTCAGTGTAATACTAAGTGGATGTACACTGGCGTTTTGAACATATGTTCCCTCAAAAAGCAAACATATTTATTGAAATGGAATCCCAGGATGCAGCCGCAGCCATCAATGACGCGTTAACAACCCGTCTACAGAGAGATTGATGTCTGCACAATGAACCAAAGAAAAACTCCCATCCATGTTTGCATTACCTCACAACATTAAATCCCCCCCTGCAGGCATTTAACACTTTTGAAATCATAATTTTACATTTAAATAAATAACTGTGATATACACCAATCAGCCATACTATTATCACTACCTGCCAAATATTGTGTGGACTCCACTAGACATCTGAAGGTGTGCTGTGGTATCTGGCACCAAGATGTTAGCAGCAGATCCTTTAAGTCCTGTAAGTTGCGAGATGGGGCCTCTATGGATCAGACATGTTTGTCCAGCACATCCCACAGATGTTCGATTGGATTGATATCTGGCAAGTTTGGTGGCCAAAACAAAACCTTGAACTCGTTGTTGTGTTCCTCAAACCATTCCTGAACCATTTTTGCTTTGTGGCAGGGTGCATTATCCTGCTGAAAGAGGCCAATGCCATCAGGGAATACCGTTGCCATGAAAGGGTGCACATGGTCTGTAAAAATGCTCAGGTAGGTGGTACATGTCAAAGTAACATCCACATGAATGGCAGGACCCAAGGTTTCCCAGCAGAACATTGCCCAAAGCATCACACTGCCTCCGCCGACTTGCCTCCTTCCCATAGTGCCCCCTGGTGCCATGTGTTCTACAGGTAAGTGATGCAACACGCATCCAGCCATTCACATGATGTAAAAGGAAACGTGATTCATCACCCCAGAACGGCTGCAGTTTTGGAGATGCTCTGACCCAGTCGTCTAGCCATCACAATTTGGCCCTTTTCAAATTCGCTCAGATCCTTACGCTTGCCCATTTTTCCTGCTTCTAACACATCAACTTTGAGGACAGAATGTTCACTTGCTGCCTAACATATCCCACCCACTGACATGTGCCATGATAACAAGATTATCGATGATATTCACTTCACCTGTCAGTGATCATACTGTTAGGGCTGATCCGTGTATATACACAGCTCCGGGAAATATTAAGAGACCACTGCACCTTTTTCTTTCCTTTCCAAAACAGTTGAAAAGGAAGGCTTTGACTGAGGAACCGAAGGGTTAAAATTAAGAGACCACTGCAAATTGAACGTTTCTGTTCCTCACTCAAAACCTTCCTTTTCAACTTTTTTGGAAAGGAAAGAAAAAGGTGCAGTGGTCTCTTCATTTGTTACGGAGCTGTATATAGATAGATAGATATGTATAGAGATGGATGGGCTTGCAGTATATATACACATACATGCACAAATTTACACACAAACACATACGAGTGACAAATCGACAGAACACAGATAATTCCATACAGGGGTACAGCGGGACAATGCCCTGTAGCGTTTATAAAAAACTTAAAATACTGACTAGGCCCAGTTGAGCTAGATTTCAGAGTATGTAGTGTCTTTGAAAGAGAGTTCATTATTGGTGCACGAATGGCAGGAGTTTCAGTCACAAAGACTGCTCAGCTAGCCAGTGTTTTAATAGGAATAATGACTAAAGTCACATCTGCATTTGGATCTATGGGACAGACATCAGTAAAATGGGTCGGAAATTGTGGTTGAAACTGCACATTCGATGACCATGATGCTCATTCATTACAGTGATATGTAAGGAAAAACAGAAGGGCAATTCTTTACCAGGAAACTGAGAATGTCAGTGGAGAATATGAGGCAAAAACAATCAGTCAAGAAGTACACAGAGAGGGATATTATAGTTAAAACAAGCTAATGGCTTTTAGTTATCATAACAAAACATTTTACGTCAACAATTGGTATCTTCCTTTTGTTGATTTACTGGTTCTGTGGAGTGAACAGATTCGTTTTGCTATCTAAACTTGATTTTACACATTTATACATTTTGAGTGAGTTGGAGAAAACTCAACTTAAAATTATTTGTCAAATCAACACATTTTGCACATTTTGTTGACTTGGCTAAATATTGTGAGTTTCGACTTTTAGAAATGTTAACAACATTTCTTTTACAGTCAAACTACTACAAAAATGAGCTTACATTCCATTTAAAATGTTATCTGTGGGTTGGACACTTCTTTGCCAAGTATATATATTGACACATTCCATTATTATCCATTATTTTTGTTATTTGTAAGTTATTATAATTCATTTTTTTCCAATTAGAGATTCACTGTAAGTGCTATATAAAATAAACTTTATTATTATTATTATTTTAGAAGCAACAAATTTACTTTAATTTTCTCAATATGCTCTTTTGGAAATCATTTTAAAAAATGTGTGCAAATGTTCTGGATTTGGAACCAAATTCCTTTTTAACTTAATTCTGTTTTTATGTCCTGTTTTCATTTTCGGTTTTCAAGTTCTGTTACATTTTATTTCAGTTATTTAAGTCCTCCGTCCTGTCATTATAGCCAGCTTGTGTCCTGCCTCCATAACAAATTTACAGTAGGACTATAGTAAATCTTAGGCGTTTTTTTTTTTACATTATTCATCATAATCTTTTCTTTTTCAGCATTCTTGAATGACTGGGATTGCTTGAATGACTTTGTGCAAATCTAGGATCAAGACAAAAATGATCCAATAGATTCAGTTTTCCTACTCTACTATAGTGCTTTACACACTTTTGTTAAAAGGGGACTGACATAAGAGAGAATGCATATCACTGATGATGTGATGTAATGTTAAAAGGCCCAACTTTTGGCAAGAGTGTTCAGTTGCTGTGTCAATTTAAAGCTGTGAATATGTAAGAGTTTCTTATAACATGAAAGCAATGACAGCAAAATTGCACTTAAACAATGCTGTATCGGTGCATGGTCAGACAACTCACACCCCTCTAAAACATTTGAGGAAAATTGTGTAACATTGTGTATATTAATGGATGCGTGGTGGAATCATAGGCTGCATCCTAAAGGAGACTCCATGCATTCCCTACATACAGTAGGATGCAGTCAAAATCAACAAAGGCAAAGTATTGTAAATCATAAGTGCAGTCAAAAAGGCAGTCAAAACAATGTCAGGGTGTTTGGATGAGATTGTACTGCTGGTACTGCCTGATAGCAGAGTAAGCTGGTGGGCTATAGATCATCCTACTAACTAATAGTTTCTGTGAACCTAGACATTTTTTGATTTCCACACATTCCACACAATCAAATTGAGCATTTCAAGGTATCAAAATGTAAGTCACTTCGGATATGAGCGTCTGCTTAATATTAAGGGACAAAAAAGGCTCAAGGAAAAAAATGATAAACATACAGCACCAGTCAAAAATTTGGGCACCCTTACTCATTCAAGGGTATTCTTTGTTTATAAAATTTTGCCATTGTAGAATAATAGTGAAGGCACCAAAACTATGAAATAACACATATAATAATAAATAATAATACATTATATTTATATAGCGCTTTTCAGGGACCCAAAGACGCTGTACAATAGAGACATGGAAACAGAAAACAAACAGAAACAAAAGAAATACTATGAGAAAACAACGAAGATTGAGAGTGTGGGATTTGGCGTGGCTATGGGTAGGCGATTTTGAACAGATGAATCTTGATGCATTGCAGGAAGATGGAGATAGTCTCAGAGTCATGGATGGTTTTGGGGAGAGCCTTCCAGAGCCTAGGAGCAAACTTATGGGACTGTGTAGTAACCAAACAAGTTTGGACCTGTTATTCTATAGGTCAAAACTGAAGAAATACCCTTGAAGGTCTACGTGTGTCCAAACTTTTGACTGGTACTGTTTGTATATTACTCAGCTTGTTGTGCCGTGAGGTGTGATGGATCATGATGAACAGATTAAAATTGTCAGAAAATTGACATTCAATGATGAGACCACTGATTTTCAGTGTTAGTCTTCTCCCTGACAGAGGCAAAATCTACATAGTGTGGTGCTTGCAATTAAACTCTGGTGAGGTAGGAGTTGAGAAGTTGGCACAACCTACAGCTGCTTAAGCTGGTACAATGTACTTTTAGGCATATTCCAATGTAGTTGCTGAATATAAGAGAAAATAAGGAAACTGAGTAACAAATTATGTTGGATGGGCAAAAGTTGACATAACTTTCTTTTCTTAGTTAAGATAACTACAACTCCATTTAAAAAAAAAAGTTGAGACGCTGTGTCAAATGGAAATACAAACAGAATGCAAAGATGTGCAAATAATTTAAACCCTATATTTAATAGTAAGTAGTACAAATACTACGTATCAAATGTTGAAACTGAAAAATTTTATTGTTCTTTGAAAAATATATGCCCACTTTGAATTTGATGTCAGCAACATGTTCTAAAATAAGCTGGGACTGGGGCAACAAAAGACTCAAAGTTGTATAGTACAAAATAAGAACCTGGTGGAATATCTCACAACTAATTAGGTTAATTGGCAACAGGTCAGTAACATGATTGGGTATAAAAAGAGCATTGTAGAGATGGGAAGGGGTTCATCACTCTGTGAAAGACTGTGCATGCAAATAGTGCAACAATTCACAAATAATGTTTCTCAACATAAAATTAAGAAACATTATTCTTAAGGGTTTGGGGTTCATAGTATCATTAAACGATTCAGAGAATTTGGAGAAATCTCTGTACGCAATGGACAAGTCTGAAAACCAATATTGGATGGCCGTGATCTTCGGCCCTCAGGCACTGAGGTTAAAAACAGACACGATTCTGTAGTGGAAATCACTGCATGGGCTCAGATACACTTCCGAAAACCATTGTCTGTGAACACAGTATGTCGCTTCATTCACAAATGCAAGCTAAAACCCCACCATGCAAAAAATAACCCAGAAATAAACAAGATCCAGAAACGCCACTGCACTCTCTGGGCCCATGGTCATTTAAGATGGACTGAGGCGAAGTGGAAAACAGTCCTGTGGTTTTACAAAATTAATTAATGAAATTATTTTTGGGAATCATGGACGCTGCGTCTTCTGGGCTAAACAGGAAAGGGATCATCCAACTTATCAGTGTGCAGTTCAAAAGCCAACATCCATGATGGTACAAGGGTGCATTAGTGCACATGGCAGAGGTGACTTGCACATCTGTGAAGGCATCATTAAGGCTGAACAATACATACAGGTTTTGGAGCAACATGTGCTGCCATCCAGATAATGTATTTTTCAGGGATGGCCTTGCTTATTTCAGCCAGACAGTGCCAACTACATCCTGCACGTATTACCACAGCATGGCTCCGTACTATAAGAGTCTGGGTGCTAAACTGGCCTGCCTGAAGTCCAGACCTGTCACCCATTGAAAACATTTGGCGCATTATGAAACAAAACACAACAAAGTAGACCCTGAACTGTTGAGCAGCTGAAATCCTATATCAAGCAAGAATGGGAAAACATTTCACTTTCAAAACTTTCAATTGGTCTCCTCAGTTCCCAAACGTTTACAGAGTGTTGTTAAAAGAAGGAGATGCAACACAGTAATAAACATGCCCCTGTCCAAACTTTTTTGAAACGTGTTGCTGGCATCAAATTAAAAATGGGCATATATTTTTCTGAAAACAATAACATTTCTCAGGTTCAACATTTGGGTATAATGTTGATCATTATACCCAAATTACTGTATTATACATTTTGTATGAATTTCCAGCTATTTTTTAAAACAGTAGGAATTGATAAAGATGTGTAAACACACATGCAAGCAACATTTTCCTACCTGCATGGATAAACACAGTACTGTAACTCCTGTTGGGAACATAATACTCCCCTCATACATAATCATAAACATTATGCATTTCCTTCTGTTATTCTTCTGTCAGCTGCTAAAGTTCAAAGCTTGAAATATTTCGTTCCATCTCTTTGAAGACATTTAAATACTCCATGCCCTGTCAAATTAAATGCAGTGAGACCGAATATGGCTCCATTCGCACAACAAAGAGGGAAGCTGTTGTGCACATTTAATAGACTGTACTATTCACAAAAAGGAAAATTGCAAAGTTTAACGTCATTATTCAGAATTATTTATGATTTTAGAACACTTAACAGATCTCTCACACAACAAAGCCAGTGGGACAACACCGAAAAGTTATTTGAGTTTAAAGGAGTTGTTGACAGTTGGGTCCTGATTGTTGTATTCAAGAATTGGTATTATTAATATTGTTTCTTATCCGCATTCTTCAGATTCCTTGTTGCAACATAAATTGTTCAGTATTAGGTACAATATTTGTGTGGGTATCATTATTAAAAAAACGCTGATGAGGCAATTATTTTGGAACACTCGTCAGGGAACATTGTGCTGATGTAAAACACTGTATATGTGGACCCAAAGCCTACAGCTTTTGTAGCTCAAAGTATCCTGGCACTACATAGCATCAAAGGCTGAAAGAGTCATGGTATGAAACAATGTGCAGAGCTTCCCAATACAACCACGTTTGTTTAAACATTAGGGACCAAAATTAATGACATCCATATACCCTATTCCTAAATGTACTTAATCTCTATAATCTAACCCCAAGATATTTAACCCCAATGTGTTTTATTATAAATCTAATACATGAACTGGAAAAGGCCCTTTTCCTAGTGAGGTCTGGTTAAAAAAAACTTGTAGGGACCAAATTGTCAGGTTTTACCATCTTTATGGGGACTGCTGGTCCCCACAAGTAAAGGAAAACCAGGATCACACATACAAACACACACTTCAAATAATTTTTTTGAGTCCACAAATCACATTACAGTCAAAGCTGATTTCATCATTTAAGTTTATCAAGTTCCTGGGAGGAACTTGTTTTGTTCTAACCAAAACATTATGAGCTGGCCTCCAGTGAGAAGATATGTCCTACTTTCCAGCTATCTAATTAGTAAAGGACATCACTACTGGTGCTAGCTAGCTAATGGCCTAAATAAGAAGGAAGATTATGCTTGGAAAAATGTCAAATAAATAACGATTACTCCCTTAAAATCTGTGGTTAATGTGTATTGCGCATGTCAAGGAAAATTACTTTAATAAGAAATAATAACACCATCATTTTTTTGCCCTAAATTGGCCAGATCCAGTACAATTATACTAGGGGATTACCCTGTACAGGAGGAAATCCATTACTGAGATAGGTGATCTTCCTAAATCTGTTTCTGAAACGAGTTGCATACTATTAACAAGATACTACAAAGTAGATGCAAAGTGTTGGAAATTATTGGAATTCACAGAAAAAATTGCCCCCTGTGGAGTTCTGTACCTCGGTTAGTTAGTGTAGTTACATACTAGACCCAAAACAAATGCTCTTTTACAGCGTTTGCCCAGCAGAGATGTACCCATGATGAATTATAAATTGCACAGTAGCTAGCTACAGAACATTTTTCACAGAAAAACTGCATTATTTAAAATATGGACAAATTCATACTACCATTGCCACCCATCATGACATGTACTCGTAGAATTCACTTTTCAACATGAACAGTTCCCCACCATAGCACCCACAGTCTGAACTCTTCGCTGCACTTTGTTTTAGATGTGTTGTTCAACATCCCCATGTATAAGCACATTGAGAAACCAATCCAATCTTAATCTTTATATGAAGCCATTGTTTTGCGTAACAAAAACGTTTTTGAAAATCTCCCTTCGGGGTGGGACCGAGCTAAAAGCATTGCCCATCCAGAGTTGTAGTCTTTTAGATTATGGAAAAATTTGGAACAAATGGGTGTGAGCCATTGGCTCAGTTGGGAAAATCCAGCAACAAATCTTTCACTACACCCCTTTGTTAAATTTTGCAAAACCTCCATGTGATCTTGTTACAATTCATTTTGTGTGTAGTCACAGTTGTCTTTGATAGATTCCATGTCTTTCAACAATGGCTTTGGCCGTTCACAGAGTGAATGGCCACAGAGTGAATGGCCGAAGAGTGAATGGCCACAGAGTGAGCAGCCTCACAATGACACGTAGTAGGGGATATGGGTCATTCGTCTGTATCACACTCTTCTAAGATATGTTTTTATATGTTTACTCGCTTTACTCACATATTGTTTCGGCAATGTGCCAGAGATATTTAAGGTATTTAAGTAAAGGATAAACACAGACATTCTGTGTATTACCTTGGAACTAATGGACGATGCAACAGGGCGAGGGGTATTCAAGTCCCATCGCAGAGTATATTTTTCCAAAGTAATGTACTGCCCTGATTGCTCATACG
Organism: Esox masquinongy; assembly: GCA_016801175.1. Classification (NCBI taxonomy): domain Eukaryota; kingdom Metazoa; phylum Chordata; class Actinopteri; order Esociformes; family Esocidae; genus Esox; species Esox masquinongy. The sequence continues at coordinate 34,345 of JACXGI010004612.1, read as the reverse complement.
GTGTATGTATATCACACAGAATTAAATGTGGAACCGCTTGCAGTCTACACGCGAAAATCACCTTTTGCTTGCGCACAGTACGCACTACACTCTTATTGAAAATGACTGTCAAATTTGGGGATGTCGACTCCCAAATATGGAGGGATGCACTGCGCTAAGAACAATATGTAATGCTTCCAGTGTGGTAAAGGTTAGGGCTAAGGTTAGGCAAGAAAAATGGTTAAGGTTAGGTAGTGCTTCAAGAGTGGCATGAATACGCCATACAGTATAAGTGACTTGGATGAATGTACAGAACGTCAATGTTTATCCTGCTAAAACCCCATTTGTAATACCACACTAAAAAAAACAACATCAGCAATCATTTACCAGAAGAAATGACATGTTTCTGTTTATATTTACATGTTTTATTCATTAAATTATACTTTTTCTTGTTTTATTGCAACTGACGCCACCCGGTCATTTGTTCCATTAGTTCTAAACTTCTGTATGAATACAGAACTAATTGAGAGACCAGTTTGTGTCTGTAACAACCAAAACATGAATAAATAATCACTAATAGCACATCAGTATGAACAAATGATTAATTTCTACTAGTAAATTGTTGCTTATGTTGTTGTTTGTTCCTTTTAAACCTCTAAATTTATAAAATGTTCACACGTAAAATGTAGGGATAGAACTGACAGATGAACAGTCTGCAGGTATTGATTTATTGGCTTACAAGGAACAACAAAAGCAATCATTTACTGGTTGAAATTGTGTTTGTTAAAATGTACATGTTTTATTAGTGATTATGAGTGGTCATGTTTTGGTTGCTACAGACTCAACCTGGTGGTTGTTCTATTAGTTCTATCTTCATAAAGAGCTTTAGAACTAATGGAATGAATGACCAGGTGGCGTCTGTAGCAGCCAAAACATGAAAAACCATAACTTAATTAATAAAACATGCAAATATAAACTAGTAAATGCTTGCTAATGTTGTTTGTTGGCAACTGCCGCGTAAGTGGAGCGAACAGTCCCATAACTATTGTCCTTTATTGCTTTCTAAATGTGCCCTTTTACGTCATGATTAGGTGTCATTTATATCTGTGTCGAAGTCCTCCACGTGTCTACTGTAATATAACAGGAATTAATTGACATTGCAGACCTCATTCTAACCAATCAGCAACAAGTATTCAACATTACTGTGATATAACACTGGATGAACTCAATGTAATGAACCGTCTGGTAGTACATTGTTTACCAGTGGCAGAGCTTTAACAATTTACTCATTTACTTAAAGCCCCCACAGCCCCCTCCCTCTCCCGCAGCCCCCGCCCCCTCCCGCAGCCCCTCCTTCTCCAGCGGCTGACAGGTAGAGACATGGTGCCCAGGCACATGATGAATCTGGCACAGACAAATATTTATTTAAACATTCTTTAAAAAATGTAGAACTCTGCACATAACCGTCAGCCTCCTAACAGGCTCTTTTCTCAACAGACTGTTTAGAAATGTATGCTGTTAGATAGACCACATGTCTCTGCTCAGTAGCTACCTTGTTTACAAAGTGGTCACGTCTGGAATGTACAGTACCAATTCTAATATGAACGGCAGTCACGTACAACAACAGCAACAGACTCCATTACATTTCACTCAGGATGTAAAATCCAGAATAGACAATGGTTTGCAGCCTACCGGAGTGCTAGACCGTGCACGCGTGTCCACAATCAAAAACACGCACACGATTCCACACGCACAGCCCAAACCCTTCCTCTTCTTGACTTGGTGTTATTTCCCCCTGCATTATATATGGTGAGCATGGTGAATTAAATGGTTGCTGTGGTCTCCGTGGCAGATGGATGGGCACAGCTGGTTCCCCAGTGCCGCAGCAGCCTGTGCCACGGTGGGCCTGGATAAGGCTGGACGGGACTGGAAGCATTGGCCTAATGTATGCCTGCGCACACACCAGACAGCAGGGATGGACAGTTGGGATGTTTGTGGCAGTCCTCATCGCCTGGAACCCAGGTTCATATGAGGGCTTGGTATAAGGACCGGAGGTTTTGTCTGTGTGTATGCTGGGGATGTCTGTTAGCGTGGGCGAGTACAGAAGTGTACCATCTCACGGCAACGTGTGTAATTTGTCCTGACGGTGGCGCAATGAGCCATTGGCTTGAACCCTGGTCATGCTGCTTGAAGCTATCATTTCATGTGTATTGGTATGGGTGGAAAGCTATTGAAAGGAGTGCCAGTGTATGCCAGGCACAATTGATTGAATGGGTCTGCTAACTGGCCAGGTGAATCGTATCGTTTCTTTCTGCCCACACACTGTGCCAGTTGGCACACCGCTGAGCTGTCGCCCCTCCCTGGCATGGTTCTACCCCTCTCCCCATAACCCTGGCCCCTTTCCCAGCCTTTCACACCAGTGGATCTGCTTGAAAGCCTCACTTCTGTGGTGATCAAACCTAATGGCACCCATGTCCACTTCGATCCATTCGCTACTCAGGTTCCATGCCACCCACCAAGCACACAGAGCAAGGCTGCTGGATTAATCTCAATCATGTAAATGACATGAACAGATTGTAGGCGATTAGCCATGATTCAGTGTTACACAAAATGTATGTTCATGTAGAAAACAACACATACGAACTTCAGATGTTAACTAATGTGAAACCAAACATCAGCATGTCTGAGGCCATGCACTGGGTCAACAAGGAGGCAGCAGGCACTGAATCCATTGTAAATGGCCCCCTATTTCCTGCTGTTTCTGAGGGTTGCTGGCCCCCTATTTCCTGCTATTTGCTGCGGTTGCTGAGTGTTCCAGACAGTTTGTGAGAGTGCAATAAAATACTTTCCTGTTCACATTCAAAAACGTTGCAGATGTTTAATCAGTGTTGAACATTTATTTTTTAAAGTTCTACAAGTGTAAAGTAGTACAAGTTCAAGAATGACTTTCCATTATCATTGGTGTATTTTCTTTTGTGTTCTTGAGCTTTTTTGTAATGTTTCTTGTAGGATGCAGGACACAGGTGAAGGGAGAACAGAGGACTATGAAATAACAAAAACAGAAACTACAACATAAAAACAGAAACACCATTATATAGGTACAGAAATCAAATAATGATCGACAAGATACACTAGGGAAGGATGAACTTAAATATGGATGGTGCTGAGGAACACAGGTGAGGGTAATACCAACAAACAGGTGTCCGTGATCCAAATGAGGGAGGGAGGGCACTGGATCTCACTGGCATAGCAGGCTGCCGTACAAGGACATGGCATTACTTTCATGTTGCGAGTCAGAATGTAAGGTCTGCCCTTGATTTCTGTACAGCATGTTTCAGGGTCAAAAATAGTCACCGAAAGAGGATGTAAAATACTCTGTGAATCCTTTGATGCCCTGTCTGGGTTGCAGAATTTGGAAGCAGCCAAAACAGAATGACTAAGCCAGTTTTGATATAAAAAGTTTTCAATTTTATTTTCACTCTCTTCATTTCTATGCTGGAGAAGAACTCAAATTATGTTGAGCATTATATCTGAAATCAAAACTGATCAATGAGAGTTGTCGACAGCATAAGTAGACCAGAATAAAGAGTTTTAACATGCTGTCTCTTCTCTGCACAGCAGCAGATTACACCAGAGTAGCTCTTGGGCATCTCTAAAATCCACTCACAATCTGTTAAATATCATTCTGTTCTGAACATCAGCTCTCTAAACAATTTATTTGCAGGAGACTATGGATGGACTGATATACTGGTAGCTCATAACCCAGAGATACATTATGACATCATACCATTTTTTATAGTCCCCTGTAGATGATCTACATCCTCAAATCTCTGGATTCATAATGAACATCTACAAACCGTCTATTTGGAGCTGACCAAATAAAACTATTCCTGTTTAAATCTTATTGGTGTCAACTCACATTGGTTTGGTTTGGGGGCTTCAATAGTGTGTTAAGGGGGAATTGCTGTATTTGGCCATGCAGTATTTATATATTATGTGTCATTCAAATACACATTTTCTTTACTCTATGTGTGTCTGTATCTTAGCGGTAGAAATCGGCGGCCCACATTTCTTTATTCTAAGCAAAGCACACATCTAGAGTTCATAGCTTCTTCAGGATGTAGTTTCACCGGATACAGGGGAAGCCTACTGACAGACAGCTAGATAGTTATAACATCCAGCCAACCATTAGCCTGATTGTCAAACCCACCTTAAGTTCCAACTGATGGAGCTGAAATAACTGTTGAACATTCTTTTCTATGTTCACTAATTGACAGGTTGCTAACTGTAGCAGCCTAGATCCTGTTGGTTTCTTCCTGGGTGTCCCCCTCTCCCGTAATGGGTGACACATCATCCTGTGTTTGGGAAATTCATGTTGGGATGGAAACTGGAAGCTCCCAGTTTCACAAAAGTGTACTTTGCCTGAATGAATGCATCCATTTGACAAACTTTCTGGAACATAGCACTGGAAGTGGTGTTGGAGGGCCAGTAGGGGGTAATCATCAATCAGCTCTAAAGATCAAATCCCTATGTCCAAGGTCACTGAAGGAGATATAGTACTGCATAGGGTGCCGTCTTTCAGATGGGACGTTAAACAAGTGTCCTTACCCTCAGTGCTCAGATTCCATTGGCACTTAACATAGATCCCATTGGCATCATGGCCACCTAATAATCCCCAGCATCCATCTTCCTCAATGACTAAAGCAAATAACAAATGTGTACAGTTATTATCACTAAATGTATACAAATGGTAATGTAACCCTCTCTATAAGAGCGTCATCTGAATGACTAAAATATAAATGTAAAAATGTTACCTACCTAGAACATTCAGCCAATACAACACCCATACTGTCCTAGGGCAACCCTAAACTGGCACATAAAAGGCCTAATTATAAGTTAACTAATTAAGGTTAAAATTTCAAATATCTGGTTGTGCTCAAGGAGAGGCTTGGGGACACACTGATTTAGACTTGTGTTGTTGTAATTTATCATTTGTGTGGTTCTAGTTCTGAATTACTTGTGGCCGATATAATGGTTATGGTATAACCTATAAGGCCGCTCTGGGTTTTGCGATTATGGACAAGAAACCAATCAATCAATCAATCAATCAATCAAATGTATTTATAAAGCCTTTTTTACATCAGCAGTTGTCACAAAGTGCTTTTACCGAACACCCAGCCTGAAAGGAGCAAGCAACAACAAATAAAACCCAGCTATTTCTGTTTGACACTGTGGTAAAGCTAACTTAAAAGCAACATTCCACAAGTGAACATTTTCTATGAACAAACATCAGAAAACAATTAACTGACCCCTCCATAAACATGCATACTTTTCCCAAACTCAGCCGAGATTACACAGAACTGCTTGGGCCATGAATCAATGGGGACACATGAAGCTTTTAATCCTGTATAGCTTGACGCGTTCGCTGAAACATTTTGCTTTCCATTTGGCATGCTAACATCCGTTTTTTCCCCTTTTGAATGCACTCTGCAGCACACCTGCGCGGTAGGATGAATTGCTGCATTTACATCACGGTGAACTTGGACATTCATACTATAATGTACAAACCCACATTCACACAACAACATGATATAGTGTGGTTTGATAATGTTTCACTCACAAAGGAAATACTAGTTTGGTTGCATTTAATTGTTTTCATTGTCATTGTATTGTATTTCATTTCAGTAACCCATTGCCCAAAATATGTGTTATATAGGCATCAACACAACATCCGGAGCAACCACTTGGTCTTGCATTTCTAAAATATTCCTGTAAGGTATGATACTGTACATACCCCATACAGTACAGTAAAACATATTGTAATATTCCTTTCTGTATGGGAAACAATTGTCCAAACATCAAAATAACACTATTGTGTTACATTCCACTTTAATAAAAATAAACTCCTCTACCGGCATCCGCCAGTGTGTACTATTCTTTCAGAAAGGCAAAGGATTAAATAGTGCTCTTGAATCGTGATTAACGTCACATAGATGTAGATTGGCTGTCACCAGACACATCTTCACACTATTCTTCTTCCCACGACACCCTCTTTCATCCCACTACAAAGGATTCTTCCAGTATCTGTTCTTTTCAAAACACAGTATGCTCACAACTTTATTTTGGTATAGATAGTCCTAGCTCTTGGACAGATAATACTGTAGGAATAGTGGTGTTTGATTCCAAATTCATCAGAAACTGAAAAATATTGATTCTACATTTGATTTAATTAATTGAGATGTTTATGTAAAAGATTTGAAAGTAACTAGTTAAAATATTTCTGGTAAACCAAAAGATGTTTGAAGTTTTTAATTAGTTTAAACTTAACTTTTTTTGGCAAGTGCACGTGTTTAATTAAAACAGTAGATTAATCTGTCAATGAAGTCAGTATGTCGTGTGCTGTAAGGCTGCAACTGTTTTTTGTAATAATTGATTAATCTTTTGATGATAATTTTGCTTAATAAATGAACTGAATGTGAACAAAAAACCCATTCCAGCATCTATTAAAAAAATAATAATAACTTGAAAGAGCAGTTATGTTTGAAGTTTTCAAATGTATCCAGAATGGTATAAAAAAGAGATGAGGTGAAAATAACAAAATGTAAAATAAAGAGACAAGGTGAAATAGGGAATGGTAAAGCATCACTCCAAACCTTATGCTGTATCAGATGGCTTTAACTGAAGTACACAGAAAACATCTCCAAACAAGTGGATTGACCGTGGATGCGTTTTCCTCAAAGTTTCTATTGCAGAGAAATATAAATGATGTAATATATTATAGAATTTGCAAACTCTGACACTCCTTGCATGATCCATCAGTAACAGTAATGCTTTTATGTATCTGGCGCGGCTTGACTATCAACAAATTGAACTTGCATCTTGGTGGTGCTAACGTTATGTTAACGCACAGCTCAGCCATGCATTCAAGATGAACGATGTCTCACTTCCGAACACAACTCTGGCCATGAAACCAAATTGAAACAAACTCTCTGAAAAGTATACGATAGCACACTTTTTATAGATTAATGTATGGTGCTGAGCCCTCTTTAACCTCTATCGTCATGACTCTAAACTGTTTTTTTAGTGTCAAGGGTTAGGGTAGGCAGGAAACAAGGTGCAGAGCGAGTGTAGGGTAACATCCTTTTATTCTTTACTGACAAAAGCAACAAAAGGAGCGGCAAACCACAAACTGTGGTACAACAGAACTGGCACAAACAATGATCCGCAATTGAATGGTGTAAAAGGGCAACTTAAATAGGATCCCCAATAACGCGGGGCAGCTGGCTCTATTTGGGGACAATCAAAACGACAGCGCAGAGATGCCTAGAGGCACCTCTGCGGTCAGGCCCTGACTATGGCCCTCTGGCGCATAGAGATGTCTAGAGGCACCCCAGCCAGGACCTGACACACTCGCTGTTGTGCTCCCGTGCCACACCTGTTCATCATTTTTCCTCAAACTGTCTTTTCTAATTCTTCAATGTAAATTGCTGAGGAATTGAGTTGTACAATAACTATTTGTTATTATCGCCGTTATCGATGTCGAGAAGTTGTTGAAGCTCTAGTGCACTCATGGTATTCCTAATGTAGCGGCACAATGCAGAATGATTCAAAAACGACCTAGATATCTTGCAAAGTTCTGCCAGATGAATATTGTTGAGACCAGTGGCTCTATTAAACAAGGACAACCAAATGTACTGAGTGTTGGATTGTTCATGCAATCGTCAAAAGAATTGGTACAATGAATTACAACAATACATTACTACATACATTTTTAGGACAGACAGCAGGCTCATAATATAACTTTCAGAGTGCAACCAAATCCCCAAAATGCCTTAAAGTGCATCATTTGGACTGAAACTGCTTTTTGTTGATCAGAATAATATATAGGGAGACTGGGAAAAACATTGTAAATAGTGCAAATCTGGGAATTTGTCCAATGTAAAAATGTCTCAACACACACCATTTCTTTGTATGTTCAAACTGAGAATTCTGAAAGAACAAATTGCGCCATCTGTGGAAAAACGATGATCCAACTTATAGGAAATGCTGACAACATGCTAGAGATGTAATCTAAACTGAGGATCACTAATGTCATGATTTGACCCTGATCTTTGCTCAGTCCCCAGTTATATTAAAAATACCATTAATACTTGCATGTGGAGTTAACAAGATTTAATCGTCTCAGTACAGCAACATCTTTGCGGCCAGGAGTTCAAATCCTAGTACTAATTCCTAGGGGCCTTGAATCTGATGGTGGAAATTGTTCTTGCAACTGTCTGAGTTGGTAGGGTTGGTATTAGAATACATTGCTTTACCTCGTTCTATGTCGGGTGCCTGCAAGCTGACTCATGGTCGTTGACTGCTTAATGCTCTCTCCTTCAGGCACATATGTGCTGGTGAGCGTTTTCTAGTTAAACGGACAGTGTGATAATACTTGACATTTACCCATAAACTGAGTTTCATTAGTTAGGTTCAAGTATTATTTATAACCAGCTAGGGCAATAGCTAAAGTTTGGGATAGCGTTAAAGCATACCGATTTACAAACAACTGCTTAGCACTGAGGTTGAACTTGCAATATTTGTCCACAACACCCTTGCAAGCAGCAAGCCAACTAAATGATAATTGCGGAGTTGCCCACAGCGGATGATAATAATAGCGTGTGTTGATGTCTGAAGCACCTGGACAAATGTATTGCATTGGATCTGGTGTTTCCTCTCTGGTGGAGTAGCTTATTTTCTGTGAAGCCTGTGAGGAAAACAATATTAGGAGTTGACAATGACTAGGTGTGATGCTTGACACAACAAGTTAATGTTACGTACTGTATTTTTCTGATTTGTTTCACACACGGTCAATGCAGATATATATGTTTTTTTTTTTGTTAATTATATCACCAATTGTCAAGTCATTTCTAAGCACAGTGTAGGCTTAACAATCATTATTTCAAGTCTGTTAATTACAGTACGAAATCTGTCAACATGCTACAGCAACAATCTACTCTCCAATGCTACTCTCCAATGACAAAGCAACAAACATTTCTTTTAAGCAGTTCATGAGCATATTTTTAAACCTAAATGTTACCTTTCCCTCTCTGGTGGTGTCTATAGTTTAGCAAAATCACTATTTATGTTATTAAGCTTAGCTAAATTAATTATACAGAAGTGGTTTTTTGTTTGCATTCACGTAATCTTAAAGCAGACATAGAAACAGATCATGAAAAAAAAACTAGCAGTGAAATTATTCAACAGAGTTAGAGAAATATTATACTTCCCACACATTTTTCTCTGCTCTTGTATTTGTGTCACTGCCTCATACATGGTGTATGGGTTCTTTATGTGTGTAGGGTGTGTGTGTCTCTCGAGCTGTGTGTGAGTGTGTGTGTGTGTGAGAGAGAGAATGTATGTGTACTTTGTTGACAGCTTAAAGCTTTAGCAATGCACTACTAGGAGATCATCCACCCCATTCCCTATGTGTTTCAGACTGTCACACTACGTACAGACCCAAGGCAATGCGTTACAGTCAACGATTGGAGCTTCATCAATCATTCCCAGGTTGTATTTAAACTGTGGAATTATGAAAAATGTTCTTGTCACCACAACACATCTCTCAGACAGGGAGTTAGCTGAGCGCCCATCCCATCCATTCTGAAGACAAAATATTTGGACTGTGCACATGTACTGTATATATAATGCAAATAGGAACTGGAAAAAAATCAAGGCTAATGTACCATGGGTGTTGATATTTGTTACATGGCTATGCCTTTCTTAATGATCCATGTGATGATAAATAAACTAGATTGGAATGGAATTCAATTCAGACCAGTCATAAAAAGGTCATCCGAACTAAATACTGTGATCTTTACCAAAGTCACACTTCCTCTAATACACCATTTACATGAAATAGCAAACATGGTTGAATGTAATTGTTTTTGACACAAAAGCCATTCCCTAAACCATGTTGATATATTCCAAAAAAGGTAAGTCAATTTATAGTGGCGTTGACAACTACATAGCAACATTAGCATTGAGCAGGAGGAAAAAAAGCGAGGTGAGGGGAAACCCAACTTGATCACCTATTATCAACAACAACAGTATATGTTAAAAAACTGACAGGTGCTGTTACCTGTTGAGGTGTTTGTTTATTCCGTGCGCTCCAACTGCTTCACACAACCACATGATCTTTTTTTGGATAAAGATATTTCACGACGTCCACAGTTTTAAAACTTCGCTGTCTTGTAATAAATATTATATTTGCTACGGAGATTAAACAGAATAAGTGATGTGTAATTCTTGGATTAGACCCGTGAGATAATGTAGGTCTGCATGCAGTGTACATTTCCCATGGTAAGTTTATTTTTAATATCACTGGTATCCATATCACTGGAACATACAACGATCAGCCATAACATTACGACCACTGACAGCTGAAGTGAATAACACTTATAATCTCGTTATTGTGGCACATGTCAGTGGGTGGGATATATTAGGCAGCAGGTGAACATTCTGTCCTCAAAGTTGATGTGTTTGGAGCAGGAAAAATGTGCAACCGTAAGGATCTGAGCGACTTTGACAAGGGCCAAATTGTGATGGCTAGACGACTGGGTCAGAGCATCCCCAAAACTGCAGCCCTTGTAAGGTGTTCTCAGTCTGCAGTGGTCAGTACCTATCAAAAGTGGTCCAAGGAAGGAAAAATGGTGAACCGGAGACAGGGTCATGGGAGGCCAAGGCTCATTGATGCATGTGGGGAGCGATGTCCGATCCAAAAGACAAGCTACTGTAGCTCAAATTGCTGAAAAAGTTAATGCTGGTACTGAGAGAAAGGTGTCAGAACACAGTGCATTGCAGTTTATTGCGTATGGGGCTGCGTAGCCGCAGACCAGTCAGGATGCCCATGCTGACCCCTGTCCACTGCCGAAAGGACCTACAATGGACATGTGAGCATCGGAAATGGACCACGGAGCAATGGAAAAAGGTGACCTGGTCTGATGAATCACGTTTTCTTTTACATCACGTGCACGGCTGGGTGCGTGTGCGTCACTTACCTGGAGAACACATGGCACCAGGATGCACTATAAGGAGACATGCCGGCGGAGGCAGTGTGATGCTTTGGGCAATGTTCTACTGGAAAACCTTGGGTACTGCCACTCATGTGTATGTTACTTTCACACGTACCACCTACCTGAGCATTGTTGCGGACCATGTGCACCCTTTCATGGCAACGGTATTCTCTAATGGCATTGGCCTCTTTCAGCAGGATAATGCGCCCTGCCACAAAGCAAAAATGGTTCAGGAATGGTTTGTGGAACACATCAACAAGTTCAAGGTGTTGACTTGGCCTCCAAATTCCCCAAATCTCAATCCAATCGAGCATCTGTGGGATGTGCTGGACAAACAAATCAGATCCATGGAGGCCCCACCTCACAGCTTACAGGACTTGAAGGATCTGCTGCTAACGTCTTGGTGCCAGATACCACAGCACACCTTCAGAGGTCTAGTGGAGTTCATGCCTTGACGGGTCAGGGCTGTTTTGGCGGCAAAACGGGGACCTACACAATATTAGGCAGGTGGTCGTAATGTTATGGCTGATCGGTGTATAATGGTATAACGACGGTAGGTTATTGATGTCACATGTTTGACTTTCCTACATTAAGACACTTCCCATGTGTCACCATAGTTTTGTTTATGTATATTCATGTATTATTTTCTGTTTGCTATCTATTAATGTTCTGTGCTATGTCACACTTTGGTGCAGGCTAAGGGTGATCTGAATAAAAGCTTGAATCTTAAAAAAGCATTGAAGGGAAGTCATATTTAACAATAGGGATTGGTTTTGTTGTCCCAACCAAACTAGGATTTTTGTAACAGAGAAAATGTCACGGTGTAGGTGGTGTGCGGGAGAGGAACCAGGCGCAGGCATTCTCACGTTCGGTGGATTTTTAATGAAAACAAACCAAAAAAACCCAAACAACGAACGGATACGCAACGCTAAACTGAATGAAATGAAAATGCGCAACAAGCGACTTATAACAGAACATTCAACCAGTAGCACAGCAAACACTCACCAAAAAACACGAAGACAAACAACAATGATCCACAAATGTGGGGAGCAGAGGGGAAACATTTAAACTCTTTCAAACGATGTGATAGGGACCTGGTGTGCATGATTGGAGACGTGACAGAGACAAGTCCGGGGATGTGTTCGTGACTGATGGGAACTGCAGGTGCACGGAACGGTGGTGTTGCTGCTCACCGTAACGTGACAGAAAAACAAGTAACTAGGTAATACATACTAGGCACTAAATTCGTGATTGTTCATATGCAATTGTTTTAAGATGTTTTTTCTTTTGTTTTATGACAGTGAAAGTGCCTTGGGTGTTACAGTGCATAAAAGCAGATTCTACTTAATTTACCAGGTTCTCAATGAAATTTGGCAAAAATGTACATTTTGTTTTGTTATTTGCTGCTTTGCCTATTTTGTATCCAAAATATTGGAAAAAAAATATTTATTGATATTTTATGTTCTTGTTTAGGAAACATTTTTTTTACCCTCATTGTCCATTTATCCCACATCATACTGTGCTTACACTGACCATCAGCCTGTGGGTGTCCTAGAGTTAAACCACTTTCTTGTTCCAGAGACTCTACTGAATATAGAACATATTATTTTTATAATGTTTTAGCCTCAACTGGTAATTTTAAAGGATTGTATTTGTAAGTGCACCTGATGAGGGTGACAAAACTATACACATCCACATGTTCCAGAGACTCTCCTGATTCAAATGGAGTTACTTGTGAGTTTGTAGCTCCAACCATTTAGTCATGGCGATTGTTGATGTTACAGGACACCTGCCACTGGCGACTAGATGAATTTGGATTTATCTAAGGCTCTGTGTCTGAGTAGAAAATGGCGATGACCAGCGTGTTCCCCTGGCTCTCCGGTTTTGATTGACATCTGTCTCGTTAGGGCAACACACCTCAAAAAGACTGCAAATGACGCATTCTGGTAATGCATTTACCGTAATGGCATATGTCGCCTGGTTCCCAAGATTCTGCTCAACACAATAAAAAGAGAAATAGTGCGACTAGCACAAACAAAACGGAATCAGGTGACACATAACGACATGACCAAATCCAATCACGCCCGCGTGATGATGAACTCGTACAGATTAATAACTGTAATCATATACAGTAGCAGCTGCAGGACTCCAGACAACGCAGTACACACATCAGTGCAGCTTCTGCTTCCTGCAGATGATGGGGAGAAGAAAAGATAGATGGTGCCCCAGCCACAAAGGCACACAATGAATTTGGCACATGATGACTTATCTTTGATCGAATCCAGCCTGTTTGTATTAATTCTTAAAAACACAAACCCAGCCCAGTCCAAACCTGTCCGGCTCTGTTAGATCCTGGACGGTTCGTTCTGAACTCTATCAAGCCTGGCCATAGAGCAGTTCTGGCAAATACTAGATAGGCTTGTCCCTCTCTTTACTGGGTCTGCAACATAATCATAGACCACGCAAATATTATATAGAGGGGAGGCCAGACAGTTGTGAAGACCCAAGCTGACGTTTTTTCTCAATACATGTTAAAGGATCAGTGTTTGAAGAATTTTGAATTCTAACATTTAATATTATTAATGTTAACTTGGAATCTTTCGCAGGGTACGTTCATTCATTGTTATTAGTTATTATTATTAATTATTATTATTAGTTTATTATTATCTTTTCTCTGGCCTCTTGGATGGCAGAGTTTTTTTTTTATAATGCCTCCATAACTGTTTTCACATGTTGATTTGAACAGTAGCTAGGATTTAAAACATTTGTATCCCACTAATGTAGAACCAAACATGTACTCTATATTTCTCAACATCTGCAGCCCAAATGGCACCATATACTATATAGTGCACTACTGTTTCCCAGAGCTTTGTACTGATCGAAGGCAAGGACTGTATGGAGCTAATGAAATCTTACCCTTTGAGATATAGAGCCTGCTGGCATTCTGTTTTACCTGATAATTCACTGCTCACACCTGGTGTCCTATGTCTAAATTAGTCCGACAACGAGCCTTGTTCTAGAACATCACATCCAATACGCACAAAATGACTAACAATATGACATCCCATGATGAAGTCTGAAACTATTCACTACCTTGTACCACCTCGGCTCCAATACCGTGCCAGTGTGACTACATTGGTTCATTTTTTTCCATCAATGGAAAACAAAACCTTGATGTTTTCTGAACCCAATGAAGACTGTAAACTTGCCACTGTGTTCCTCTGCTTGCCAACAGCTGTGCCCAGAGCACAGACCATTGTCAATCTGGTGCTCCAGTTTATAGCTCTATAATGCAGTCATCACTCACGCTGTCAGTGACCATCACGTGTTTCCGATTAGCCATGATGGTGACACTGATTTATGCTTCAATCCTCTCTGAGTCCTGAATGACACACTTTCCCTATATACATTAGTGCACTACATTTAGCCATGTTCCATAAATAGGGAATAGGATGCCTTTTGGGACAAATACAGACTCTCTTATACTTTGGAGTAAAAAAAAAGAAATCAAGTCAGCATTCATTTAGTCATGTTATGTGTGCCTGATAAAACCTCTTTGCATGTGATGATTTTGTCTGTTTATGTGTCTATTGTATTGTATACACCCAATAATAGACACATTTGTTGTTTGGATTTCCTTCAGAATGCCACAAAATAGTCAACTTCAGTGGGGAAGATGTCAATGATCCCTTATTTGTTTTGCCGAAAGTGGTTTTCAGGACCTTCTGGGATGATGTTAAGGGCCCCTGGATGTTTTCCTAAGTCACTGTCGGATCTGGGGACAACTCAAACAACAAACAACAATTTAAACAACAACAACAATTTTGTGACATTGTGTTATGGTCTTGTGGAGTTTTTCTTTTGTTTCTGGTTTGTGCTGGGCTAAACCCAGAGGACGTTTTCAGGGTGTTATTGGTACTTTGTGTCATGGTCTCCTTGAGCGTTTGGCTAGTAAACATGATGGTCACAAACAAAAAACACTTTTACCTTTGCAAAAACCTTCTAGGCCCTGATTGGTTAACCACTGATCCATTCACAGCTTAGGTTTTTGGAAAAGTTAGGGAAACCCAGACATAAAATATAAAATTGTTTTAATATTGTGTTTCTAAATTAAAAGTTAATTTCTCTTTTACAGATGAGCCCTGCATTAACACATGAAAATACACAAACTATCAAACACAGCAAAATAAAATGTAGGCTAAACCACAATCACAGAGGAAACCACAATCACCACCTACAGGCATAAATCCTTCTCATTTTAAAGTATCTTGGAAATAATTCCAAACAATGATGCAATAAATAAAACAATTCCCTAAGGCAAGGGAGATTGAAGGGACCTCCAGAGTTATTTATCTCTAAGAATGTGTCACAGAGCTTATACCTTTACAGAAAAGTAAGGTATGGTCACTCATTGTGCATAAGACCTTTTTGCATAAAAAGCATGGAACACATCGATAATACTAGACTTCAAAGAGGTCCAGCCTACCTTCTGATACAGAGTGTAGCAATGTGTGCTTAGACTATCAGCCATAATCCTTCATTATCTTTCTGACACACTTTGACATGCATGATTGCATTGTGTATGTTCATTCTAATCATATATTTTTCTAACATGTTCTAACTTGGGATTTGAAAAAAAACATTTTGTTTCACAGCCTTTAGATATTCCTGCTGCCCCATCTCTAGAACTGAAACCAGTTTTCCTTCCAAGAATTAATTTTTTATTGAGACCTTTTGAATACTTTCTGGTTGGGCATGCAGTGGGATTACAGTCAATTGACACTCCCAAACCCACTAGGTATTTCTGTAATAAAGCAAGACCATAATTACAAATTGTTAAAAAATTATGAAAAACAAGTAATAAAATTAAGACAAATTCAGGATATTACTGTATTTGCCAAACATCTAGAAATGTGGATAGCAAGACATCAGTTAGCAAGAATCTGTTTTTTTCCTGACTTAATATCCCTTACATACTGTTCACTTATTTTATAATAGTTTTCCTAAAGTTGGTATGTCTCTTCTGTCTGCTAAATAATGTTGATTGGGTTATTTACAATTAATTGCATGAGAGGGTGTGACCCATTAGCCTTTACATTGATTCAAGTTTGTACATTTTTGGGCCATTTTATCTCAGGGGAATTTGCAAGTTCGCTTGAAAAATATAGAATAATAATCACCAAAAGTACCAAATACAATAGGGTTTCACCATTTTCATTGCTGAACCCCTAATTATAAAAGAAAGGGGATATTGGTACAGTATCTCTCAGTTCTGGTATGTGGGGTAGGAAGAATTTGCAGTTGTGGGAAAGGCATCCAATTGTCATACTTGAGTGAAAGTGAAAATACCTTAATAGAAAAATGAATGACTCAAGTGAAAGTGACAGTCACCTAGAAAAATCTTTCTTGAGTAAAAGTATTTGGTTTAAATATGCAGTACTTCAGTATCAAAAGTGCATGTGGTGTAGGGGCTAGAGACTGATTTGGGATTCAGGGATAGGCTCTTTCTAAACTTGTCTTTCTTGTTTCCTCACGTCCTCTTACTTTGCCTTTTTCTAACTGGATTGGAGGAGAATATGCTGTGCATTCCAAGAAAACGGGGACAGAGGATGTGAGGAAGAAAATATGAAACATAATGACAGAAATATACTGTAAAACATGTCATATTACTAAGTACACTTATGTATGCATTATGTACATAAAAATATGCATTCTCTCATTCATTTATCAGGATATGAGTGAATTATTCTTCATATTGCAGGCACAAGATGACTGAAGAGAGCCTTTGTTCCTTTTGATAAGCAAATGTGTGTTAAGTGCGAAATGATTATTTACTCACCCTTTCTTTGCTGACCTCATACTTGAAATTTTATCTTAATGCATGCACATACGTCGCCTGTCAAATACAAAAAAAATAAGCTGAGTAACATGTTAGAATAATTTTTTATTAATAATCTTAAATCTGTAATAGAGTGGTTGAACGCTAGTACTATTCTTAGGTCGCTGGTAAGGGGTTTGGATATTTGCCTCTCTAGGTGAATGGGTGGTGTCCCTAACATAATAAAAAAAAATGCTGGTATGATTTACTTAATGAGCTGGTATGACTGTGACAGTAATTGCCAAACAAAACTGTGTAAGTGATTAATAAAGAATAAAAAAAATAATAATACTAAATTACTAAGGAATGCTAAAGGCAGAAACTGTCAAGCAAAAAGTCGAGGCCTGAGGATGTTGGAACTGGCAGCACTGAAACATGATATTCGTTACAGTTTAAATGGTTGTCTGACATCTCTTGCCACCGCCCTACTTTTGATCTCATTAGTAAAATATGAAAATATATGCACTGCGGTGTATAACAGCGCCTGCTAAGATAATAAAATGTAAATGTATTGCAATGACGCTTCACACCTAGAGTCAAAACAACTTGAGGGAACCTTTCTTACAAACCCACCTTTTGACTTATTAAACCACCTGTGTCTGTGCTTGTTTTTGAAATCCAATTTTTAGATTTGTCCTTCATCTTATGCACACACACAGTGCCTGTATTGCGAGGTTGAACTGCATCTGTCATTCCATCATCTAATGGCTTAGTAGTGCATTTTATAAAATGCTGTGACATTTTATAAAATTTATAGAATCACTTCTAACATATAAAACACTAATGTTACCTAAATAACAGGTTATTCTGGCTGTGTTTACAATTAATTACGATCTTGGGCAAAATAGCTGATCTGGTTGGTCACAATTACTGGATCCAGTAGGCCAAAGACGAAATACTTCCAGTGAAATTGACTTCAACCAATGATGAAGATTATCAAATAGAGGTTTATGCATAGACCAGGGCTACTCAATCCTGGTCCTGGACATCTACCATCTAGGAGGTTTACTCTTCAACCCCAGTTGTCACTAACCTGACTTAGCTTTTCATCCAGCTCAATATTAGAATAAGGTGTGCAAAATTAGGGTTGGAGAAAAAACCTACAGGATGGTAGCTCTCCAGGAACAGGACTGAGCGACCCTGGCATAGGCCATGAGCTGTGCCAGAAACTTTCTATCCCAATAAATATATCTAAAACATTGTTACTCAACATAGTTAAGATATTTGTGATGTCACACCAAAGATATTGAAGCCAAGTCAAAAAATGTGCTTGTTCTCAGTGTTCTAGGTCGGAAGGAATATGTGGATTTTTGACATATAGTACCCTAGCTTATTATCTCTGTTGGTCTAGTGACCTAAAGATTTCTCATATAAACTGTTTCAAATCACAACACAACCAGTCATAAAATTTGCTTTTGAATGTCAATCACTTCCGGAACTGAACCATGGTCCCACAAATTGATGAATGAGAAGAGATGGAGAAAAGTCTACTGAAATCTCCCTTCAAAAAAAATATATGGGGATGCTATGTCAAGTAGGGAGTACTGCCATAGCCCCCCCCCAAAAAATCTTTAAGGGGGAGCTATCCACCAGACAGTCATTAGCCCTCTCTCCCAAGTCCTCCGTTCAGCAATTGTTTAGGGAAGAGCACCATCGAGGTCCTGTTCTGCCTCACTGACTGGTTGTTGGTTCTGGGTTTACATCTCAGCCGGCCCTTCCTGTCTGTTCATGTTTTCTGGTTGCTGTTCTTGGTTGCCCACGGAGCCCTCCTTCCACAATTCGACAAAGCTCTGGGATCTGCAGCTGCCAGCTATGCCTCCCATCTACAATGTTACAATCTGTATATTTTGATGGTCTTCCAGTTCCCATTTCCCCATTTCTTTGTTGCATGTGTTGTCTTTTGCACTTGTGTTTTTTTATCCACAGCTGCTTGTCCCTATACATAGAGTAGAACAAAATAAAAAGAATTAAGAATGCTGCATGTAGATTAGCAGATTTTTATAACCTGTCTTTCCTTTGGGATGAAGGTGCTGGGAGTCAGACCCAGCGGCCGCAGGCCCAATATAAATCCCAACATATGACAAGTGTTAACTGTTTAAAGTAAGTAAACACTGATCTGTTGTTTTTTATATTTCTTTATGTAGCCTGGGTGGTATTTGGCAGGTGGATTTTTTTTTTTTACATTACAGGCCTTGATAAAACTGTAGGTCGCCATCTGGAATACACACTCCCGGACAGTTTACTAGACCTTTAGGGGAAGATCCTTCCTAATGTAATATTTGAAAGAACACAGTACTTTGCAAGACCCACACTATTCCTTTAGACAACAGCCACATTTACAAATTCAAATGATTTCTGGTTAAGTACAAAATTGCCTCTTGGAGGTCCCAAAATTGGTTAGAACAGATCCAAAAACAAAAGCTACACCATGAAGATGAAGGAGCATCATGAATAAGGTTCTTCAAATGCAACAATTTGGATATAAAAAACATTTCCAAGTCACAGAATATCCTCCAGAGCACAGTAAAGTCCATCATTACAAAATGGAAAGAATATGGCATCTGTGCTAACCAATTTTGTGCATCTAACAACAAGTCATAACAAATCTCAGCCAGAGTTTTCCATGTGGGAGACTCTGAGACCAAGTGTAAGGAGATGTGGTGGTCTGATAAGGTTCTTCAAATGCTGTGGGGATGTTTCTCAGCATCAGGTCCTGGAAAGCTTGTGAATTTAGAGGGCAAAATGAATGAAACAAATTACAGATAAATCCGGATGAAAAACCAAATGAAGTCACCAAGAGACCTGGCACTTGGAATAAGATTAATCTTCCAGCAATATAATAACCTCAACATACAGCCAAAGTCTGGAGTGGCTTTAAAACAAAAAGGTCAATGTAATGGATGTAATGGAATGGACGTCAATGGACGTCAATGTAATGGATGCAATGTAATGGACGTCAAAGCCCAGAACTCAATCCAACTGAAAATATGTGGACAGAATATGTCTCTAGCTTGATCTAACTTGACGGTGCTGGAGCAATTTTGCTAAGGAGAATGGGCAAAATTTGCTGTGTCCAGATGTTTAAAGCTGGTAGAGACTTATCCAAATCGAGTTATGGCTGTAACTACTTTCCATTTTGAATTCATGTTGTAACACAATAAAACATAAGATTGCAAGGGATGTTAATCATTTTGAGAGCCACTGTAGCTACCTTGCATTTCGCATTTGTTTTCTTAAGGCCTGTGTTTGTTAAACATGAAACAAATTAGATAAAGGAATGAACAAGATGCATTTATTATTCTAAATCTGTAGCTTGAAATGGCGTCTCCTGATTGACTGTGTAGTAGGGGCAGTGCCAAATGGTTACAGTTTTTATATCATCAGACCTCTGTTGCACTTCCTTTCAAACTATCAGATAAATAAAATAAATAGCTAGCAATACTTTGCTCTGTTAACATGCAGGGCAAGAATAAGTAATACTAGCAGTGACAAGCATGGGTTTAGCTCATGACATAACGACATAGATGTCAACAATGAAATATTGACACAATTAACACGGCGTTTTATAATATAGTGTACTGTACAGAGCAAAGCAACGATATGGCAGATTGACAGAAATTGTATCTAGATCGATTGCTAGACCAATAATTAGCTATCTAGGGATTCTGATTCACACAACTCGTTTGGAGAAATTACAGAGAATTCTCGCCTAACCAGATGTTACCATAAACAAATGAACAGGCACGTACACAGACGGACCCTTGGGGGGGCTTGAGCCTCTGCCCTATTCTCCTCAGACTCAACAAAGTGCCCTCTTTGCCGATGTTTAATAATTGTATTTTCTATACGGCCTCTAAGTGGCTGTCACAGAACAAAGACGTGCGCCCAGGGGTTAGATGGCTTCATTGCTCTTGAGCTATTCCTCTGGTGCAGAACAGGGTGCATGTTTATGAGTCTATGACTGACTGATGCTAACCTCATAGCCTGCTATAAATAGTTTTGCCTAATGAATGCATGTACACCAGGTGAGGATCCAGATCTCCACAACATTTTGGTAGAGGAATAATCCGATATCAGGTGACACTGATGAGAATGTCATGTTTCATTTTTTGATGTTCTAATTACAAACGCACCGTAAAAACTACATTTCCGATTACAGTATGTTATCAGATGAATTATTTGTATGAATTGCCGGCCTTTAAGCTTTAAGTTTATCTATGCAAAAGCTGAGGTGTGAAAATTAAAAACTCAATGTTTAAAAGTGATTACTAAGCATTTTTACTGGGATATCAGAAGCAGCATAAATGCTAAAAGGCAAGGACACCTCAGTGAAAGACAAAATAAGCTGATGAATAAGTGCACGTGTGTATGGATATCTGCGTGTGGATATAATATTGTATTTTATTTCCCTGTCATGCTCAAAAACCTGTTTCCTGACGTCATACAGCTGTAGTTGTACAGTACTGTATTTTTCAATTATAAAATATAGTCAACATAACAAAATTATACAGAACATGAAAACCGGGACATTTCAGAGTAGGGCCTGTTGATTTAGGATCAAGATTGCATTTATAATGACCCAAAAAGGTAAAACTGGTCCCAGGTCAGCTATATAAATTTACAGTATACTGTAAACTGCATATACTGTATATAATGATCTGATAAAGTATATTAACAGATGTACCATAGGTTGGGCCCCCAGACACAGATGACTATAAATGGATAAATCTGTGCCAGCATTTTGGACCAGGTCTTGGTGTCTTAGTCCATGTCTGTGTTTGCAAGACCATCACTTAATGATAAACATGTCAGTTATATGTAGGCTAGCTAACTGTGATTTCACATTTGACTGCAACCTAAATAGCACAAAATGTCTACATGCTTGCTATTTTCTACCTTTACTATGCCCAAGGTTATGCTGCCAGAGGTGGATTGACATTTGTCACCCAAGAAGTAATTTATTTAGCATGTAACTGGCGCTATCTAGTAATATCTCATGCTAGGTAGCGCCCGTTACATGCTAGCTAGCTTTTATATCTCTGGTACTTATCATATTCCAAGGACTGCTGTCAGCCGTAGGCAAGCAATCTAGCATGAGTTAATTTGAAAGACAATAGCAAGGAAATTCTCAAATTGTATCTGCTGACAATTGCCAGTCAGAGCATGCTATTTTGTGATTTTAATGATTCAATAAAAAAACCTAAGCAGTAGCCTAAAACATTTAAAATATTCGAGCATGTCAAACAAACAAATAATAATTTAGTTTAAATTTGGCCATTAACACTGTGCTGTAAAAGTTGTGTGATGAAATCCCTCATCCGTGCAGCCCTCCTCCATAGGCAAACAATTGATATACAATTGCAACACTGGGTGTTCTGCCCAACACCCAGAGCTGCTGTTGACAGAGTAAAAGGTCACTGAAAACCTTTTTTAAATAGTAAAATTTTTGCTGGCCGCTAAAAACATGGTAGCTTTTAGTTTGGTAGGAAAAATGCAATGCTTGTACCCTGCTGTGTTGTTTTTATTTTGTCTGCAGCCAGGCCTATGTTGTTACCATTTATGCTCTTGTCACGCTGTGATGTCTTGTTTTTCTTTTGTAGTTTAGTGGTGTCTTGTTCATTGAGGGAACTAATTGAGGGAACTAATTCAAAGTCTGGTTTTAATCTCCTTACATTTCTTGTCTTGCCAAATGGCTCTGGTAATTTCAGCTATTTCTGGTGGAGCTCCTAGTTTCTGATTAATTTCTGTTCCAATACACAATGGAATATTTCAAAACATCTCTGGATAATTTGTTTCAATACAACAGCAAAATTAAGGTTTCATCTGACATTAGTTGGTGGTAGATCAGTAGCCACTAGTTTGGAAGTTTCAAAGCTCTTCAATTTAACAGTGAATAAATACACATGTATTATTGTTGCTTCTTACTATAACAGCTAAAGAAAACAACACCAGGGGGGAATCTTTTAGTGATTTATAGCACAGTAGGCTTGTTTATCTTATGTGGCATATATCAATATGAACTACACTCTCTGTCTAACTTCACAGTGCATCGCTTTGCTTAGCTTGCATAGATGTTTTTCTATACTTGTGGAGACCTAATAAATTTATGTTACCTATTCCCAAGCCCTAAACATAAAACCATATCCTTACCCTTATCTTGACTTCAATAACCTACATTTTATGCCTTAACTTAAACTAGCCATGATGCCTAACTCTAACTGGTAATGCCTATACCTAAATGTAACCCCTATTTTAACCCCACGCCCAGTTGTACTTTTGTTCTCACTAAACCTAACCCCTGAGCCTGAAATCACATTTTCCTAGCGGGTACCAGCCAGAAAATGTTGAAGGGAAAACACTTCTAATTTTACTGTCTAAATTGGGACATCAGTGGAGATGTTTACACAGATACACACATATACAGTACACAGCAATAGAAAACGGCTACCAGTGATTGGGAACTGAAGGTTTTCTTGTTATAGAGATTCCGCTGACAGTGTATTCATAGTGAAGCTTGCTGAATCATGCTGCTTGTGGTTTGCAAGGCATACTAATGAGAACTATATTTTGTCTCATATAGCTTGCCATTCAGCCAGGCAAGAAATGCTGTAAACTACTGCTCTGCACAGTACCAGCTCAACTTTCTGGGGGAACCGGGGTGGATAGTGGATACCAGTGATGTATGAAATAAAAAGTCTGCTTCTCCTCTGAAGAATTAAAGGCTTGTTCTGATTGCACAGATTATCACCATTGTGCCTTAAGCTGAAATGCAATTTGTTTCCTTTTGGAAAGTTGAAGAAGGGATCATGGGCTGTGTAACTAATATTAGAAAACGCACATAAGGCACATAAGAAGGCTGAGGTATTGTACAGTAAAAAGCACTATCAGTATATCCATAAAAGCCTGACAGACAGTCGCCAAATTGATATATCTACATTTTATTATATAATGTTTTAAAATGAACATGACCCAAAGAAAAACACCAGGAAAGCTAGACAGTCACCTACGTTTGTATAAACATTGGGTTGCAGAAATGAATGGTGGGTCTGGGGCTTCCTTCCAGAAGGTTTGATAATTTTTAAAACCATTTTCCAGGATTGTGTATTTTTTAACATGGAGGGAATTCCAGTTTACTTGACGGAATACAGCAAATAAGTATTTTTTTCTAAATAAATTGCTAATTTACCTTTCCTAAAAGTCTCACCAACAGTGAATGATTTACAGGTCAAAAACCCTATGAAACCTGTGATTTACAAAGATCCTGCTCCCCCAATCTTACCTACAATGATTGATAAACAGGCAAAATATTGTTAAGAGCGGTCCTTGACTAAAACTGGTGGAGGTACTCAGTTTTGGGCCTAGATGTACCAATACTTTTTACACAAATATCTCAGCTGCTTGTCATGGCAAATAACACTACTAAATCTTAAAAAAAACAGAGGAGTTGATTTATTTGCTATTTTTTAATCTGTACCAGTCTAAACAGATTATTTCCTTCTGGTGCTGCTATACAAAGTTTTTCTTAAATAATCTACTTCATACAACCGCTGCCAAGGGAACTGTTGTTTGTTTATGGAGAAGTTACAGCCCATTCCAGCCAATTTACAGCAGATTTTTTTTCTTAGCTTTGGCAGGGTTTTATTTTTTTATTGATGATTCCAACTCAAAATGACAACTTTGTAATAGTCAGGAAAAACACAGGTACAGACATTCAATGAACTCCAAATGTATGTGGACAGTGTTGTTTGTGTTTTTGTGGTAAAGTGCAGTATTATTTCAAATCCTTAATGCTGGGATACAAAAACAATTGTCATTGTCTAAATACTTGTGGAGTTCACAGTAGCTCCCTTTGTGCACAGTTTTTTGCACAGTGATGTCCGACTAAAGAGTCCACTGATATAAGGCTTCACACACTGCATCGACTAGGCTACAAGGTGACGTTTTTGCCAATTGCTTTGTGAGATCAGATTTGATCAGAGGAATATCCTTCTGAATATGTTTTCATTAGCACAGCCAGTTCAGGCAGGAAACCTGAGTGTTCATTGGTCAGCCACGTATCAGCTGACACCTGGGATCACTCCTATCACAAAATCAGATTTCATACTGACTGTTTAATCGTCAGGTTACTCACTCAGTCTGATGTGCGCTGGTCTTACTAGAATGTGGGTGCGAACCCACCCACCACTCCTACCTCCACCTGTTTGGTTATGTGTTGTTTCAGTTTCATGAGGGGCTATAATTAATAGTTTCACTTAGTGGTTTCAGTGGATTTCTAGAACACAGAGTGAATAACACAAGATCGAGAGGAGCTGTTTGAAGCTCGG
This sequence comes from Esox masquinongy, assembly GCA_016801175.1. Lineage (NCBI taxonomy): Eukaryota > Metazoa > Chordata > Actinopteri > Esociformes > Esocidae > Esox > Esox masquinongy. The sequence goes on along the minus strand of JACXGI010004612.1, from coordinate 9,110 downwards.
CATCTGCATTCCTTTTTAATGAAGAGATTCAATTGATATTCAATTGATAACTGATATAAGCATTTATGAACAAATAGGTGTCTAGAAAAGTACTTAGGAAAATGTGAATACCTCGCAGATATAGGAAAGCCCTTTCAACACCTTGACAATGTGCTAGATATTTTTTTTGATGAAATAGTTTTTAAAAAATTTTAAAAGCCATTTCCTATACAATATGATTGTATAGGAAATAGCATTAAAAGACAATATAATTATACATTCAATATTTTTAAATACTTTTTTATATCCACATTGGTTTTCCAATTCATTTATATTAGGGATCCAAAATGTTAAAGTAAGCCCATTCCTTTTCTTCCATGAACACTCCTCTGGCCCAAGCAGTGTCCCCTGCCCCCTCTGTAGATCAGATTTACACAAAAAATATATATATTTTTTCAGCTGCCAGATATTTGTAGAGCACTATTGGCATGTGAACATGTGACTAAAAGCATATTGAAGTAAAGTTTTAACGTTTTCTTTAAAACATGAAGATATCTATCTACACACTGACAGTTCCCTTCAATTTAACAGACTATTTTAGAATAATGGGTGCTCATATTCATAACAAGCTAATCTCAATACTGTGATCCGCTGGCTTGGAGCATGCAGCTAGCTAGAGTGAGAGGAGTGGAGATATGGCGTCTTCATATCTTCTTGCGTGGGATGTCTTTTTCAGGGGCAGCTGTGGTAAATTTAGTCTATCACTGTGTCAAATACATTTCCATGATGATTTTTCTAGCCAGCCAGGCCTAGGAGTTGGAGTGTGACACAGACTTATTTTCAGTTTGGAAAAAATTGTGCCCAGGCTAACTTCCTCCCTCTCCTCACCCTGCAAACATTATATCCCAGACAGTTTGAGCTGAATAATTTAACTCCATCTGTGGAGAACCAGGGAAAGAGGGATCGGGGAAGAGAGAGAGGTTGGTAGTTTTCAGCACTACCCTCTTCCTTCATCCTTTAGATATGTGAGCTTGTGACAAAGTGAAAGAACATCCCACCCAGAGAGGTTCTGACTTCAATTAAGGCTGATACTGGACTATTCAGCTAGCCAGTCAACCTTTGAAACACTTTGCATGCTGGTTCTTATGACTAGATAAAACTCAATGCCTCTCCTTCTCTGACAACTGCACTATCTGCCACTGGAACCTCATTTTAATGAGTCTTGGAAATACCATCAATGAGATGACATAAAACATTATCAGAGGCTGCGTTATATGGACACTGCTCAAAGGTAATACACTATTGGAGTTGGGACAGTATCCAAAAGTTCATTGATTTTAAATATAATTTTTTAACCCAAATATCCTGATACTGTGCTCTTTATCCTGTACAGTATCTTACTCCCATTTACGGGAATACAATAAAGCTAATAACAACAATATTTTTTTACTCTGTTTTTTAGGGTCTGAATTAATTTACATGATTTTCTGTTACTTTGTGTTTTATATAATTTGATCCGGAAACGACTCAATGAAACATTCGCCTCAGATGTTGTGTGGTGATTTCATTACTTTGTGTTGTCGTAAGGAGCGTTATTGCCATTTGCTCTCTTAAATCCGAAATGTACCAGACTAGTTGGACAAAGTGGTGGTAAACTGATTTTCACAGCCCTACGTCTCCGTCCTTCTTCCTGTCTGCTTGGTTTGCACTGTAGGGCAAGATTGTAGCTCAGTTAATGAGGTCTATGGGTGGACAGTACCAGTAGTGTATCTCATATTTGTAGACTGTGTCCTCCGCATCCTCCACCACCCCGTCAACCTGCCTGAGCTCATTACTGGGCAGTGGAGGTTGGAGGCGATACACAGGGTGGAGGGGGTCACTGGAGGAGAGGAGGCGACACAAGGTGGGGAGAAGCTGAGAAATGTGTGTAGGCGACAGAAGGAAGTAGGACGACACAGGTAGGTATAGACCAGTCTAGAAGGTTGCATGAAGGTGGGGAGGCAGTAGAGTTGGTAAAGTTGGAAAAAAAGCTAATGTGGGGCATTGAGCTGCATGATTTGGATAAAATAGTGATATTTTTCGTGGTTACTCAAAAAATATTTTATATTTTTGGGACTAAATATTGCAATTATGAATTGGGATTTTCAAACAAATGTCTGTAAACAGCGTAAATAATCCCACTTCTAAATCATAACATACATATGGTACTAACTGTGCTAAAAATATATATATTTTTCCCAGGTAGTGCCACATAGAAAACTGAGTCGTCCATCTTTTTCAAACTCAGCGAGTACAGATGATGTCATTAAACTTAATGAAAAAAGATGGATGACTCTGTCTTCTTTGTGACACTACCTGAGGAAAACCTGATTTCTAACAAGTTTGCTGATAGCAAGGAACAAATTCAAACCCCAGGATGGTAAGTAGAGAAGCATAGAGATTGTACGCATGCCTTTGTCTGTGAGAAACTTTTTTTTGCTGAGCACTAACTCATTACAATGTGATTCACTGTTCTGTCAGGCAATACAACATTAAGCAACTAAACATTAGCTTATCAATCAATCAATCAAATTTATTTATAAAGCCCTTTTTACATCAGCAGTTGTCACAAAGTGCTTTTACAAAACACCCGGCCTTAAACCCCAAGGAGCAAACAACAGTAGTGTTGAATTTCAGTGGCTAGGAAAAACTCCCTAAGAAGGCCGAAATTTAGGAAGAAACCTAGAGAGGAACCAGACTCAGGGGTGACCAGTCCTCTTCTGACTGTGCCGGGTGAACATATTAAGAGTACAAATTGTAATAATTAATAAATGCATGTGGGCTGAGTCCAGAGTCTATTTAAACTTAGTCCAGGTCGGAAGCATGACCAGATGGAAAAGGACAGGGTCAACACAGAGAGGAGGGGGGGTCAGCAGAGTGGCAGCTGAAATCGTCATGTATCGTCTTGATCTGCAACACAACCAGGAGGATTTTGGACAGGGACAGCAACGAGTCTTTCAAGCCTGGTACTCCGGAGGTGTGGGCCACAGACTACACAATCATAGACCATGCTATAGAGATGAGCTTACACCTAGCTATACTTTCAGTTGGGGGACAAAACTAGCTGTTGTGTAGGTTGGACAATATCTCTGTGCCACTCGCTATTTAAAACAGATATCTTCACTAGCAGCTGGAGTTTGAATGGAAACTTGTATTGAAAAGCCATCAGGTATTTGAACAAAGAATGTAATTAGCCAAGAAACATAAAGACTAAAGCCTTGTTCACATTTACTTTTTGCGCTCCATAACGGTGCACTGGATGTCATTCATTTCAATGAAGACCGTCCCAATGGAGTGGAACGGAAGGCAGACGCCACATCCTTTGTAAATGTTCAAACTGCTTAATTTCAGAACTGCTAAAATCCGACAACATTACCGGGAGTAAGCAGCCAAGCTAGTTTTAAGCTTGCTTGACTTGCATACAAATTTAACAAAATTAGTTGAGGAATTAACCTACTGAAATGTGTTTTATTAGGTTCTGAAAGAGTTTCTGTTCCGTTGAATGGAGAGGAAGTATTTTGTCAATCTACAAAATTGAATGAGATCTCTGACGGGAGATGGGCTCTCATTCCATACAAAACAGTCAATGCACTTGTCTGACCAGTATCGGAATATCCACTTTCCATGTGGCCTCAGCTATATGGCACAGATTGTGACTGCCAATTATGAGCATCATTCCATACAATTGAGGTGTTAGCGCAGATATTAAACAAAACAAATACGTACCTACAAAGCAGCTGAGACAGAATTTTTGTTTGCTATTAATAACAACTAACCCTATGTCAGTGCAACCACTGGCTTACTGAAATTTAGATGGAAAAAAAAACTGGTGCCTGTCGGCTCGGCATGGCACACAACTTGTTTTTTGCACATGTCAATATCACAATTTCGATCATAACTCAATTAATCAAGCAGCCCTAGGGGAGCTGTGCAGGAGGCGACATCTGGTGGATGGGGCTCTATGTATTCCTTCATTACCCTACCTCCTGCAACTCACCTCCCCATGGTTCCCTTCTGAGCCTGCCAACAGCATTTCAAGGTGACAGGGACACACACAGAGAGGGGAGACTTTGGAGCTTGTTTGGGGCCACAATTTAATTAGGCCATGGCTTCTCGATCTCTTGGAAATATTGCAGCTACATTGCAGTGTTGGGTCTGTATCCCAAATGACACACAATGCCTTATTAGTGCACTACTAATACACTAATACACACAGAGGATATGAGAATGGGATACTATTTGGGAGGCAGACAGGTGTGAGGAGGTTGACTAGGTGGACTATGAAGAAATCAACTCTAGGTGGTAGCTAGTACATGTAAAAATATCTGTCACTATTTCAGAATTGCTATTTTTAGTGACAGATTTGACACACTGCACTTCCAATATGTGTTTGCATTTTTTTTTACTGTACACTGTAAATCATTGTAACAGTAAAAAGTAATGCTAAGCGATACACCAAAATCGTGTTTGTATTTCTTTTCTCGCAATTCAATGAAATCCATTCAATTCATCAATCCTTTTTTTCTAGAAGAAATCGGAAACGTAAGATCCATACCAGTACTAAGCCACTCGACCTTAGGGTTATGCAGTATCTCAATTAATTCTATTTGAAGGACTTTTTTTACTGATTAGTGAGTCATGGTTCAAAAAAATTTTACCCTTCAGGGGTGTGTGCTTAGTCCCCTCCAGAGTTCCCTGTTTACCCACAACAAACACTATAAACAAGGGAATAGGCAAGAGATTAATGCATTACTCCATATGTGATAGAAGCAATACTGTGCCTTCGGAAAATATTCGGACCCCTTCACTTTCTAGATTTTTTTTTGTGTTATAAACTTCTAGATATTCTTCAGCAGCAACCTACACATATCTTTTTGCCGGCAATCAAGACTCGAAGCTGAGATCATTGCCAAAGTGCTCCAACAAAGTACTGACTAAAGAGTTTGAATACTTATGTACCTAAGATATTTACATTTTTCATTGTCAATAAAGTGGCATAAATGTATAAATACAGATTTTTGCTTTGTTATTATTGAGCATTGTGTGTAGATTGATAAGAACAAAATAGATTTAATCAATTGTATCGATGTAAATCACTGTAGATTATATCTACAACAAAATGTGGAGGAAGTGAATGTGACTGAATACTTTCTGAAGGCTCTGCACATGTATGTATCACTTCATACGGTGACTTCATATGGCGTAATGGATTGATGGATAAGTTGCTTAGCAGATGCAGTGTAAGGAAACAGCTGAGACAATTTGTTTTTGGAGTAAGGAGTGATGAAAGGAGTAAGGTGTGATGAAAGTGTCAAGTCTGAGAGTTCTACATGTACATAAACATCTATCCCCACACATCGACTCAATACTGTTAAACTATTGTCGGTATACACTTTTTTTATTAGATTTGATGGGAAATACTGTGTAGACAATCTCTGGGACTATAATAACATTTCTTCTTTGTCTCAGTGTGAAGAAACAACACTGTGACAATAGAGAAAGGCTGTGCTGCTCGACACATCATCATTCAGCTGTGCTAAATTAGCTTTTGGAAGTGTCATGTAGGAGTTGTTGGTCTCGTCCTCCACAGGATGCCACCCCCACTCCCCATGTCAGCTCCCATATCTCAGCCAGGGTGTCAGACAAGTTCTCTCTCTCATCCACCCGCCCCAACGAGCAGCTCACAAACACAGCTCCTCTCCACGCTATTCTTGCAGCCCCCATCACCTGTAAAAATTCCAGAGAAAGTTCCCACTTTCTCTCCCCTGTCTCGCTCTTATTTGCACAGAATTCATCCCTCTGTCTTGTCTAACTAAAACCAAAAGAGTATTGACCCGCACGTATAAATCACCTGCATAACCTCCATCTTCTGCCCTCCTACCGTTTCGCTATTGCAGGGTTTTTTGTCTGTGTACAGATGATTGGATATCCCCAATTTCTGGGTCAGTAAGTAAGACAACTCCAACCACATCGGTACACCATTAACATGGTGCATTACTTTCATCTAAAACCATATGGGGCCTAGACAAAAAATGTGTGCACTATAAAAGCAAAAGGATGCCATTCAGGTAACCTATCACCCTCATGTCCTTCATCACCTCTTTCATATTCTCTCTCTTGTCTATGCATTTACACCGATTATTCACTCTGTGCTGCAGTTCTGAAGATGATATATGTGTAAAGTTCTACTAATTAGGATGAGAGACTCCTCATAGACCGAAGGTAATGTGTGCGAGTTCATTTGCCTGTGGACGCGAGCAATGCGTATAATCCATTACAGAAAGTCGGAGGTTTATGTTTTAAGTTACGAATGTGCCAGATGCATACTGTATTGCTGGATGTTGGGAAGCCATGAGATGCATATAAAAAGGGCTAATGCTGTGTGCTAAAAACACAGACCACTGCTCCTTGGGGATGCACAGATACCATTGCCCGGCAATTCGCGGCCGATCATAGGCAAACATTCAATAATCGGTGTCCGCTGCGTTTATATGACCAAACCATAGCTACCGCAGCAAGAAAACAATGTATTCCTGACATTAACCTTTTGTTAGACACGTGTCTGGTCCGGGCTGGGATGCCTCTAGGCATCCCAATGTGCCCGGAGGCCACAACCAGGGCCTGTTTTTCTTTAAACTGTTGGTCATAGTTTGCTATGTGCTTATGTTTTGCGGTTCGACTCTCCTTTTGTTGTTTTTGGTGCCCTCGTAAGAAGTCATTGAGGAAGAACATTAAAAGGACAGTTCCTTTTAAACCCTGCGCATGTGTCCTGCCTCCCTCCTTATCGTGACAACATTAATGCAATTTCCTTGGTATATACAGTAGATAATTAGTTGAGTTAGAACACTTTTCTTAAGATTAATGAGCACCTGTTGCTATTGTGTTCACGTGCGACTTGAGAAACACAGAGCGCACTGTCCTCGTAATCGGAGCCAGACAATGAATCCAGCACCCTTTATGCAGACTAGCCACGTAGGGAGAGGGTGCACAGAAACAATGCGATGTTGTACTGTAGTTTACCGGAGCGTTTCTGAGGTTTTTTTACATTGTTTTGTTCACAAACAATATATTAGGTGGTTTTCAATATTAGTTTGAGTTTAGACTGCAACTGCTTGCATTAACATTAAATTACTACAGGACAGTCAGATGCTAGTCAGCTAGCCAGTGGCGGCAGACAGAGAAGTGTTGTTGTATCTGTGACCATAACCTAATGACCGCATCTGTGATATTTTGGCTTAGAGTAAATTTAGCAGCAATATACCACGTTAGTGGTACGATAAAGTTACTGGTACGCTGTTGCAAAAAAAGTCCAGGTATCTCACTCCAGACACTCTCATTTCAAACTAAGCACTGAGTGTGGATGCCCTGTGGATGCACCTGTCCATGTGTTAAATTTGACAGTATCACATTTCATTGTTTACTCCTGTTCAACAGAGTGTTATTCCTTAATAATGGGAGTTGAGACGTACAGGTAAAAGCGAAAAATATTCCCTTTTTAAAAATTTGATTTGGTGTCTGCATTTGGTGTTGATTATGTATTTACCTGTGTTTGATTTGTGTGCTTAAACTCAGTGGGCTGGCTTTTGTTACACATTACAAACAGTTCAACTGTACAAACTGTACAAACAGACGTTCTATTCCGAAACTGCAGTTTGTTTGGAATATATATTTCCTTCCTCAAATCAAACAGTCCATTTAGAATGATTGATAATGCTGTTTTGATTTGGCAAAGATTTGTGTGTGTATTCCATCAGTTAGATACACTATACTACGTTTTTACAGGCAGACATTTAGGCTTGTTAATGAGCAATTCATTTCTGAGAACTCTTGAGCGGTAGTGAATACATGTGCTCAGGCTACTCATCACATTAGAATGTGTACAGTATTCCATTGTTATCCTGCAAATGCTTTATGATTAAATTCATTTATTTTTATTTTACAAAGTGACCATTGATTGTTCATTTCCTTTAATATTCTAGCTCTTGTGGTTTGATTGGGCCATTTTCTGTGATAACAGTGTGGTAATTAGTCCAAATTGTGAACCAGTTTTGATTGAAGATTGTTGTGCGTTAAAGGTGCAATGATTGGTCATATTTGAACATAAAATGTACTGGTTGGTTGATTTTGCATTGAAACTGGAGGTACTGATTGAAGGTTAATTTCCTACGTATATCTATAGCAAATTCATACTGTGCAAGGTCACATGAGCATGAACATCACAAGTTTTAATTCTCATGTTAAAGCTTATGAATCACATAATGATGTTGTGGGTCGTATAGTACATTTAACATTTACAGTTAAGTAATTTCCGCAGATAGTCTTGAATTGATTAATTATATGAAGTCAAACAATGCTTAAATATATAAATTAATAATTCATATACATTCGTTAAATATATATAAATAAAAATATTCATAGAAAATATTTAAATATATATATTTTCTCATCATATTTTGATACTCTAATAATGTATTATCATAAAGTCCTTGACAAAATTGGGTTTGCCTCTCAGTTTTGATATTGAACTTGTTCAGGATTTATCTGACCTCCCAATACTTTTTAATGTGGCTGATGGAGAAATACAGCTGGTAAGTCTTGTATATTTCGAACAGCTGCAAAGTTGTCAAAGAGGTTGTGACGTGTATTTTGAAGCAGGGGACCGCAGGTTCTCGCAGTTGAGGAAACTAAACTGTTAACAACAGCACGTTGAAGTTGAAAGAATAGATCTCATGTGGAGTCCCTCGAGGTGACATTTTGGGGCCTATGCTGTTCAATTTGTATGTAACCCTTTGGGATCATCATTCGAAAGCATGGTATTAATTTTCATTGTTATGCTGACAACTCACAATTGTATATCTCCGAATTCCCCAATGATTTTAGCCCTATTGATACGTTTATTAAATGCATTACCAACATAAATACATTAATTCCAGAACATTTATTGCATCTAAAAGGATAAAATTGTGGTTGTTGATGCCCAAAGATGGAAACTGACATCACGTTTGCACTTGCTAGATTTAGAATTGACACTGCAAGCAAAACGTCCAGATAGGATTTAGACTCCGACCTCTGAAGTCAATTATTGAGTTCAC
>JACXGI010004611.1:0-54729 GCA_016801175.1 Esox masquinongy | reverse complement strand
AGCTGAGATTAGGAGCACACTCTTAAAGGGAGTGCTCCTAATCTCAGCTTGTTACCTGTATAAAAGACACCTGTCCACAGAAGCAATCAATCAATCAGATTCCAAACTCTCCACCATGGCCAAGACCAAAGAGCTGTCCAAGGATGTCAGGGACAAGATTGTAGACCTACACAAGGCTGGAATGGGCTACAAGACCATCACCAAGCAGCTTGGTGAGAAGGTGACAACAGTTGGTGCGATTATTCACAAATGGAAGAAACACAAAAGAACTGTCAGTCTCCCTCAGTCTGGGGCTCCATGCAAGATCTCACCTTGTGGAGTTGCAATGATCATGAGAACAGTCAGCCCAGAACTACACGGGAGGATCTTGTCAATGATCTCAAGACAACGGGGACCATAGTCACCAAGAAAACAATTGGTAACACACTACGCCGTGAAGGACTGAAATCCTGCAGCGCCCGCAAGGTCCCCCTGCTCAAGAAAGCACATGTACAGGCCCGTCTGAAGTTTGCCAATGAACATCTGAATGATTCAGAGGAGAACTGGGTGAAAGTGTGGTGATCAGATGAGACCAAAATCGAGCTCTTTGGCATCAACTCAACTCGCTGTGTTTGGAGGAGAAGGAATGCTGCCTATGACCCCAAGAACACCATCCCCACCGTCAAACATGGAGGTGGAAACATTATGCTTTGGGAGTGTTTTTCTGCTAAGGGGAAAGGACAACTTCACTGCATCAAAGGGACGATGGACGGGGCCATGTCAAATCTTGGGTGAGAACCTCCTTCCCTCAGCCAGGGCATTGAAAATGGGTCGTGGATGGGTATTCCAGCATGACAATAACCCAAAACACACGGCCAAGGCAACAAAGGAGTGGCTCAAGAAGAAGCACATTAAGGTCCTGAAGGTTCGAGTTGGCAAACGTCAGCCTCGAAACCTTAATGACTTGGAGAAGATCTGCAAAGAGGAGTGGGACAAAATCCCTCCTGAGATGTGTGCAAACCTGGTGGTCAACTACAAGAAACGTCTGACCTCTGTGATTGCCAACAAGGGTTTTGCCACCAAGTACTAAGTCATGTTTTGCAGAGGGGTCGAACACTTATTTCACTCATTAAAATGCAAATCAATTTATAACATTTTTGGCATGCGTTTTTCTGGATTTTTTTGTTGTTATTCTGTCTCTCACTGTTCAAATAAACCTACCATTAAAATTATAGACTGATCATTTCTTTGTCAGTGGGCAAATGTACAAAATCAGCAGAGGATCAAATATTATTTTCCCTCACTGTACAACCCTGTTTCCAAGAAAGTTGGGATGCTGCATATGATGCATGCAGTGTAAACATTTTGTTTTCCAAACTTGCGCACAAGTTTTCCAAACTTGCTTTAAAAAGTATATTTCGTTATGGAGGCTACTGTAAATCATTCTATGACATTGCTTACATGCCTAGCATTAATGGGCACAAATAGGGCTATTTCTGTAATTCATCCTTTGCAATTTATTTTGTTTATAAAGTTTCCGTGCTTTATGCCTATATAACGCTAATCATGCGTAAATCCTCTGAACTTCACAAATTGGTTGATAATGTCACTTATTTTACCTTCTACATCATCAGCATAACATTAAAATCAAAATTCAAATGGATTAATCTGTGGTTAATTTACATCTGGTGTACTTTGTATTTTGAAACTTCTATAGCCTAAGTTGAAATAATAGTGATGATAAGACTAATGATAAGACCTTCTGAATACAATTCCTGTATTCTTCAAATTCATTAGACATTTAAAACAAACAGATTCTGTAATGAATTCTTTTTTAGAATTACTGAAATTTTCCATTTATAAACCATGGCATATAGACCAATTTGGAATGGACGTCACGGTTATGTCACTGAAGATTGGTGGTGGCAGAAAACTGTGGGAACAAGTGTAAGGAAACGGGCAAGATCTTCAGACTAAAGGAAAAAAAATGGCTCATTGTGTCGTTGCATGTCAGAATAGGGATGCAATAAAAGATGGCCTTCATTTTTATAGAATACCGTTGTTGAAGCGACCCATTGAAGCTAAATGCAGACGTTTATGTTTGCAAGCCATTAAACAGACAGACTGGACTGATGAAATCATCCAGAATGCTTGTCTCTGCAGCGCTCATTTTTTATCAGGCAAAGTTTTGTCCACTGTTTATCACACACAGGAAAAATCAATGATGTAGTTGTAGTAATAACGATAAATTAGTAACAGCAGCAACCACAAAGCTGGCATTCTCAGTAAGCTATTTCACAATGGTAAACACCATTGACCAACTTCAGCAACATTAGCTAGCGTGTAAGCAGAATTAGCATGCAAACAAACCAAGTTGCTCATACATAGACAGTTTAGCTTATATCACTCAGTATTTATGCAAATATTTAATGAATGAATGGGATATATGGTAATATTATATCTGTGATATGACATTTACTTTACAAAATAATTGGAGAAGGCATCCGGATGATCCATATTCATATTTGTTATATTGAGGTTACATTCACTTTCTGCCATTAGTTCGACTACGCCCACAAAATACACCATCGCTGTTTACTAACACAAAAAGGGTCTATACATGGATTCTGAAAACATTTTCAACCACAGAGGTTAATGCACAGAATACAATGCCTCTTTATACAGTAAACAACTGGCAGCTGGGTTGCTAGCAGTATACTGTAATTATACAGTAACTATAACTGTTATAGTAGTAACTGTATACTAGATATCATAGGAAGTAAGGGTGCTGGGGGTATGGCAGATTCCCTGTTTTAATCTTGGCACACCCTTATGAAATTCTAAAACTAATTAGCCCTTCCTGTGGCTATGTCCCTTTTGACAGAATGTTACTGTATTTGTGAATGACAGCAACTTACTGTAAAAATTTGTATATACAGTAAATTGCTGGCAGTTTGGTTGCCAGCAAATTATTGTAATTAAACAGTAGCTTACTGTATACTAGATACTGTATCATAAGAACTAGGCGTACTGGGGATGTGGCAGACCCTTAGGAAATTCTGAAACAAATAGGATGTGAGCCAACCAGCACGCCCTGATCAAAACATCTTCCTGTGTGTCACGATTCAAGAAGATGGAGGCAAACGCAGAGTCAAAGGGTTGCAGGAAGGAGCTTTTAAAAGAAACAAAAAGGAAAACAAAACCGAGCACCGTGCACTACGAAAAACAACAAAGACTGGACACAGGAACATGGAACGCTACCATACAACACAATGACCGACAAGAAACACTGGGGCAAGAGGAACTTAAATACACAGACTAACAAGGAGAACAGAAACAGGTGGGGGCTAAACACAGGTGAAAGGAATAAACTGATTAAATGAAAAGAGAACAGGAAAGACCAAACAAGGACATGACAAACCAAGGACACACAGAAAACACGAAGTGGAACAGTCCCTTCCGGCAGGGACCATCACACTGTGGCAATGTATTGTATGTCCTTTTTTACAGAATCTTACTCTATTCAAGAAATACAGCCACTTACTGCAAATATTCCAATATACAGTAAAGTACTGGCAGCTGGGTTGCCAGCAAAGTACTGTAATTAAACAGTAGACTTACTGTATGTCATATTTACAGGATGTTACTGTGAAACCTTATTTGCCAGAGTGCCTTGTTTTTCATGTGAATTTTAGTCATCACCCATGAATATATTTTTTAGTGACAAAAACTGTAACGTCTGCTCCGCGTAGCACCGCAGCTCCTCTTCCTATCCGGCGCTCCACCTCGCCGGTGTACTAACCACCGGCCGGAGAGTGATGGCAGCAGCGCACCCCGAGGACACACCTGTTTTTACTTAGTCATTAGTTCAGTATATATTGGTTCTGTTAGGCACAGTGCAGCATGGATTATTTTTTCTTGTGCGAACGTGAGGTGTATTCTACCACTATTAAGAGTCATATAAATTATTGAACCGTCTTTCCTTGAGTTGTGTTTTGTTTTTTTCACAGAATCATTTTTTCTGCACGCTTGGCACTCGCACTGTCAGACAAACATGGGTGTTTCATTCATCAGATTTTGGTCCTTTGGACAAATTTGATTGTAAGTTCATTTACTGTCTTAAAAATTATTCAAAGCAATATAACGTTTTGCCAGGGCCTTATTTTGAGAGCCAAAAAGGGACACAGTGTAGAAGTGCCTCTAAACAACAATGCAACTTGGCTCCTCCTCATCTTCCATTACCGAACAAAGTCGCTATAGTACAAGCTACTCCAGAGTGTGAAGGATAGTACGGCGAGTGTCTGAAGCAAATATGAGATTATAAGTCAATGCCATATGATAGACGGACTGGCGAGAAAGTTTATGTGGGGAATATATCAGTCTCTCTGATTAATTTCAAACATTAACTTAAAACAAACTGCAGATGTCTACTGGTCTTTTTTGCGTGTTTGTATGCTTGTAGTACAGCAAAAATCATACATATTGCACCCTTAATACAGTGTGTCTGAAGCTCATACATACCAACACCATTCATTGTCATATTTCCCAACATGCCCTGTTCTAAGTTCTGTTTTAGAATTGTATTTAATTTCTCTACGTTTCATTGATGTTCATTGACTGAAAAAAATCTCATACTACTCACCTAAAAGTAACAAACCTTTCCTAAATTAATCTATTGCTTGAACATTTGGCAAACATTATGGAAATTGTTGGTCCAGTTTAGGTACCAAACTTTGGGTCAGCAAATTACGTATTCACTCTTTTTCCAACCCTGATAGCCTTCCATAGGTCATATCTGGATCTCCTCAAAGCCCCCAGGTCCCCAGAGCTATAGGTAGAGGACCGTGCTCTGGACATAGCACAGACATTACCATTTACCCAGGGCTTTTGGTTGGGGAAAGTCCTGACATTGACCCCCGGATGACATCATCGATGCACTCAGAGATGTATGCTGATATATATTCATCAATGTCTCCATCAGCTGCAACATAAAACGTGCCAGTCTGTGGTCTCGAAGCAGTCCTGGAGAGTGGTAAAGGATTCCTCACTCCAGCGCTGAACTGCCTGAAAAACCAGTTCTTCCTGTTTTAGTCTTTGTCTGTAGATTGGGAGAAGTATAGAGGTGTGATCTGCCTTACCAAAGGCCGGGCAGGGGAGGGGTTTGTAGCTGTTCCATATTTGTGAATAACAATGGTCAAGAGTCTGATCCCCAATGGTAGGTAAGTTTATGTGCTGGTGGTATTTCAGCAAAACTTCATATTAGCCCTAATGAAGTCATCAACAACAATAAAAGCTGCCTCAGTGTGAGCGTCCTCTAGTCTATTAATTACTCCCAAAAGTTCCTCTAGATCACGTTTTAACCACCTGTGGGGGTATGTAGACCGCTGTGATTATAGCTGAGCTGAATTCTCGCGGAAGGTAGAAGGGCTGTACTTTTATAGTGATGAGCTCCAGGTCTGGTGATCAGTGTGTTGAAAGTACTGTAATGTCCGAACCCCTGCGAGAGTTAACTATACTGCAGACCCCTCCATCTCCACATTTACCTGATTCTGAGGGTCTGTCCTGCAGGAAGATGGAAAAACCAGCTTGGGTAATGGCCGAGTCAGGCACCATTGAGTTTAACAAAGTCTCAGAAAATGCCAAAACGCAACAGTTTGCAATGTCCCGCTGGAAGTTAGTCCGTGTGTGTAGTTCATCCATTTTGTTGTCCAGGGATTGAACATTTGCAAGTTAAATACTCGGTAACGACAGATTACAGTATCTCGTCCGAGATCTACATAGGATACCGGCAAGTTTGCCTCTCTTCTTTCTCCTCCGTCAGCATGTTAGTAAACAAATCGGCAGCAGTACAAAGGAGTCGCAGCAACTGCTCCGGTAAGTTGAGAAAAAGTCTGCATCCAGTAATGAACAAACTTCCAAAAGTGCGTGATGATCATACCGTATGAGCGACAGTGCAGCAGTTTCAAAAATAAAAACAATACAAACAGCAGTAAGCAAAAAATTATGTAGTGAATGTGGAGCCATTGTCAATGCAGCTCTCCCCTACAGAGCACCAGTCAGCTAAAGTAGTGACCAGTTGCTAAGGTAGAAGATTAGACAAGGACCATTTGGGGGAGGAGTTTTGCGAAAGGTCAGTTCTCTGGACAAATGCGGTTTATAAATGGGTGCAGTTAGTACTTGGGTACAACTATCTACTAAACCTAACCATTACCCTAACCTTCATTGTTAATGTAACCCCAACTTTAGCAAGCAGAAGCATATCAACAGATAGTTTGTTGATATTATATTGCTATAGCGTGAAAAATCATTAGAACACAGTAGACACTGGGCCTTCGGTGCTACCATGAAGCATCTGGCCTTATGCACTCACAACGAGTTTGAGATATATTGAGGCGCGTGCACACACACGATGCATAGGCAACAACCTGATCTACATATTGAAAACTATAATAGGATTATGGTTTATCTACACACTCATTGCCATCAGCACCCGGCAACCAAGCCTCTGAGTCCAACAAGCAACAATCTTGGAAAACAATTCATAACATTTGCAACAAACACTCAGTTCAGTCAAACACCAAACACAGCAGGCCAAATTACAATGTGCATGTGCTTTCTCATATTATACTGTACGCAACACACGATTGCAGTGTAATCACGTGTATTATAATATGATGCAGTCAGGAAAAAAATATGAAAATGTGACTGTGTTTCCTTTCAGAAATTGCATCACATTCGTGAAAAACCCCATGAAAAATTATGAAATCACTCACCAAATGACAATCGCTACTTGAACACAAAATCCATCCTGTGGTCGTTTTTTCACACAGTGAGTGATGGCTTGGTCAAATAGTTTATCTTTACAATTCAACTCCTGGAGAAGTCCTTTCTCAATTGATAACAAGGCCAAGGCGGAAAGGCGGGCCTGTCCCATGCTATTCCTGCTGGATGTTTTTATCCTCTTGAGCGCAGAGAATGTCCTTTCAACGGAGGCCGTGGACACAGGGATGGTTAGCACCAAACAAGTGAGAAGGTAGAGCTGGTGCATAGTCTCAGTTAGTCCCATCTGCCGTAGAAAATGCAAGAGGTCAACTGGGCTCCATCCTTCAAAATCAGACAGACTACATTACTGAATGTTCGGTCTGCAGACGCAACATGTCTAAGTGATGTCCGTAGGTTTCCTCCAGATTGGAGAGTGCAGTGTCGGGGAAGCTCCGCGTAGAGCCAGTGAAGTGTTGTGGGTCGAGAAGAGCAATGAACATCAGTCTCTCATAGTCCTTGAACCTCTCCCTCACTTGAGCTAGTGAGGGAGAGGTAGTGGAGCTTCCCCGACACAATTATCCTGCAGTGCAGCTGCTGGTAGTGGGTGCGTGCGTCCTCCTCTGCTCTGATCCAGTGCTCTGTCGATACCCCGGCTTCCCGGACTTTGTCCTCGTAGATGGCATGGAAGTTGGCCCTCTTCCTCTCCAGGGTGACACAACCCTTGAATCCATTTCAGACAAAATTGCACATCCATCTCTTAAGTCTGCAAAATCTCATATAAGACATCAGAGTGAGCAAAAGGATAAGATGAAAGTGGCCAGAAGGAAACAGAACTCGAAGTTGGAAAAGAGGTTGACATATTCATCTGCATAATGAATGCTGTCAGCGTCAAAGTCATCATGATGGTCCACAATGTGCTCAAACTCCTCTCAAATACGATGTTGAGCAGCCGAGAAGAATATTGCCACCGCATAGGAGCAACTCTGGGAAGTTGGCGTTGACATATTTCATCCAAAAGTTGTGTGCGTTTTTGGCGATCTAGTACAGAACACGGCCAGGCCATTGAGGTGGGAAAAAATATCTTACATTCCCTGATCTTTGCAGCACCCGTGACATGACCAAATTCAATGTGTGCATAACAATGGATAAATAGCGCTTGAGGAATTACTTTTACCCTGGCCTGAACTCCGTGCAAACCCGAGGCCATTACCGGCACACTATCATAACATTGCGCAACAACTTTGACAGCACATCTGACCTCATCTAAAAAAGACAGAATGTGAGCAGCAACAGCCTCTGCCCTCTTATTCTCTGTGACATTGTGGAATTTGACAAATCTCTCCTTTACACCGCTGCTAGTGATGTAGCGTAGCACAATGGACATTTGCGCTGCATTACCTACTGTACATCCGTCGTCTCATCCACCATGACAGATACAGGTCTCAATGAGCTCCTCTTTAATGGCATCCCGCAATACATCCGCAGTAGCGTTGATGAGGTCATTCTGTATCTTGCTTGATGTACCAGTAAACACTTTTGATGTTGCCAGATGGCATCTTAACTCACTGTCGTATTCAGCAAAGTACTGTAGTCCAGCAACTCCAGGTTGCTGGACTACACAATGGTGTGAATGAGACGTTTCAGAATTTCTCTGTTTTGTCTCACTTTCTCATTGTGTGCCATAGTCTCTCTTCTCTGGTGCTCGCTTAACTGTAGGTCAATTCTTGAGTTGTCGAATGTTTTCAGGCTCATGGTGGAACGCAGGTGTCCGGGGTGGATGCCTATGATAGCTCTTGCTAGCTTGCACTAAACCTGCTAACACTCGTGTTGGTCAACCTTTTTCAATAAGTTCAAACTTCTGTTGAAAAGGCCTTCTAGAAAATGGTGATGCTAATACATTAGCCAATACAGCCTCTTCACATATTGACGCCATTTCACTAAGATTTAAAATAAATCTACCTCAACTTTTCTATCCAACTCATTTTCAGTTTGTTTGCTTCTCAACAATCGCTCAACTCCATCAACTCTCTTTCCACTGTTTTGGGGGTAGCCAATGAACTGTCACCATCTGATCTGTAGGGTATTCGCGAATGCCCGGAAGGTGATGAAATATTGACAGAAAGTCCCACCTCCAGCCTTTGTCAAAATATGATTGACTAATTCAACTGACACATCCAATATCTCCCCCCATTCAGTTGAACGTAGAAGGTATTCGCTACGGTTACTGAAGGCCCTGTGTGTAAATCAATGGTCACAGAGAGTCGTTGTTGAGATTGTTCTGCCCAACGACCACGACAAGAAAACTTATGATTGTTTAACTTTTCCAGATTTTATCAAGCCCAATTTGTGTTCAGACTTCACAAAATTCAAGAAAACATAGCATATAACCATTGTTTCAGTAACTCAAAATATTTGTATTGATTTAAAAAAAAATTTATCATTCAATAATTATATAAATAAGAGTACATTTTTCTTGGGCCTTCACTGAATACCTTGAAGGCCCAGAGGATTCCCCTCTGGTAGAACAAGCACAAAGTTTTGATCTCTTCAAGATTCTCCCTCTCTCACTCTCTCTGAATCTCTCTCCATCACACTAGATTTAATTCATGGGCTTTGTTGGCACGGGAGCATACGGTATGCTAACATTGCTAAAGCATGTGGATTAGACCAACAGAAATGAACAGTTAACATTTATCATTCAAAAGATTGGCAAGCGGAAGTCTCTCCGGCACACAGACACCCACACACAGACACACACACACAAACACACATCTGTCAGACAGACAGCAGAGGGATGATTAAAAGACCATCACCCTGTGAAACCAATGAATCACACACTCCTGCTGCCTAGAGGAAGCAACAAAGGGGTGTGTGTGTGTGTGTGTTTCCTTTATCCTGCTCTTGTCTCACATCAGGGGTGTGTGTGCGTGTGTGCACGTGTGTGTGCATGTGCCTCCTTGATCCTTCCTCGATTCCTTTCCCCTATTCTGATTACTGAGGCAGAGAATTCCCGCTCATCAACCTACTATAACTCACCCCCAAGAGAGGGGAAGAGAGAGGAAGATGAGGACTAGAGAGGTGGAAAGGGAAGGGAGAAGATTGCAAGGAAGGAGAGAAGAAAAGAAGGAAGCAGAGAGTGTAAAGGGATTTAGGGTGAGGGAGGAGAGAAAGATGGTGAAGGGCAAAGTTGGCAGAGAAAGAAATGAAAAGTAGGGGAGAGGGAGGAGAGGAGGAAGAGGCAGAATTGGCATCCAGAGATCAGGGAAATGTGAAAGAGATGGTATATTTAATAAGTAATAAGTTCAGAGAGACATAGAGCGAATAAGAGACAGAGAGAGGGAGAGCAAGAGAGGGAGGGAGGGAGAAAGTGTGATGGGTAGTGGTTAAACCCATTTAATTACTGGAATTCTCAGTTTTATGCGAATGGCAGCAGATCTAGAAAAAAAAGACTGTAATTCATCCAGTTACACGCAGCCACTTTGTTTCTAAAGAGGACAATGAGAGTGACGTGGAACAGTAGGTGGCACATGGAGCACACCTAAATGACCGGAGGAAGGTTACAACCCCTTCTCTAAATACAGCCGCTGTAAAAGTCTGAATGAAGTCCTGGAAACACGACAGACCCTATCAGGTATTTAATTGTATAATAAACAAATTCCCAAAAGATTCCATTGCAACTCTATGAGAGTTTGAGTGTAGAAATAACCATCTAAAGACAATACATATTTTAGATTTTTGTAGTTTCTTGCATATCTGAGTAAAACTAGGTCAACATCTGTCGGCAGACTTTAACAAGTGTACTGAACAGGGAGGCCATGTCGTAGCTGTATAAAAATCAGGGGAAATAGCTGTACTGTATGGCGAAGCGGAAGAGTGATTGTACCCTATGGAAGGCACACCAGTTGTACTGTGTTGAAACTACAGGATAGCGCTCAGGGGTGGGCTGCAGTTTGTTCACAGCTATTTGTGTTGAGACATGAATTATTCAGACCTAGAAACAGAGCACGAGAGAGAGCAAAAAAAGAAAGAAAAATGCAGGGAGAGAAAACAAGGAGCAGGGATAAGGAAACAAAGAGCAAGAGAAAGTAGGTGGAAACAAGAGACAGAAAAAGACAAGGTGGAAGAGAGAGGGAATTAGAGAGGGATAGACAGAAATAAAAAGCTAGATCGCTGATATTGAGTAAAAAGTATTTTCCCAATGCACGCTGTTTGGCTGTCCCCACTGCAGAGGATAGATATTAATTTACTGAACAGTGCCATATAGAAAACAGTTGAGGGGATCTGAATCAGTTTGTTTTTGCTCAAGCCACTGTGAGACATTAAAGGTCAAACAGGTAAAGGGGGGCATTCAATTCAGATGGAAAAGGATAATTTTCGGGAGTTTCTTTTCTTTGGGGAGAAATATTAACATTAAGTAGTTAACGGTGTTGGACTTCCAACTTTGGTTGATTGTTTGAAAAATAACTTTGAAAAAGTACTTGATGGCAACGATTCCATAAAAGGTTGGTGCATGATCTTATATGAAATAGATCAAAAGGAAATGAAACAAACATGTTCTTACCACCTTGCAACTCAAGAAGACAGGTATGATCAAAGTTAACTAGGCTGCAGGAGTTCAAATTTAGCACAACCAATGTTTTTTTCACCTTGTGTTGATAAAAAGTGTTGATACCTGGTGTCAACTTGTGATGATAAAAAGCATAATGTATGTGTAAATCAATACATATATACAAATATATCATTTTTTTAAATGAAATAAGTGGACTGCCATTCAAAAGACTAAAGATATGGATGCAGAATACATAGGTATTCGAGTTATTATCCGATGGTTTGTCTCTGAAAGGAAGTACTAGAAAAGATTTAAGATTGTTAACAACGGAATTCAGGATACAATAAAACACATTTCACCTATTGAGATAATGGCCAATGTTTTTTTCTTTTTTTTTCTTTACAAGGTCCATTGCTGTTGACTTTACATAATAAAGCTCCAATCGCCTGACAAACAGACTAATTACAGAATAACTAGTTATTTTGAACACCTCCTCGCTGGCAGTTCTCTTCATTTATATTCCGAGTGTAGTAAACAACAGAGATTCTGGGTAATTACTTTGTAATTACTCCTGGCAATATGCAATCAATACTTCCTCTCATTTAGTCTACAATCAGGATAAAAATCCCTTGAGGTGAAGAAACTATTTTTTTGAGGGACATTGTATCTTAGAATAGCAAAGCAAATCTGGTTTCAAGGTCACATCATAATATTTGTTGTTATTTAAAAGGCTGAACTGATCCTAACATCCATAACATCTATAGGTGTTGCCGAAGATTACATTTCCAAAAATATGGGTAAACTTTGAATGCCAGTTATTATTAATGGTGGCCAGGTCCAGCTCTGGCCTTTAGGGGGCCCTATGCAAAATTTAATTTGGGGCCCTCTCTCCCCTATCAGCTGGGGGCTACCTAGCAGTTGGAGGCCTCCTAGCGGTCGGGGACCCTAAGCGACTGCTTATGTCGCTTATGCCTGGAGCCAGCCCTGATGGAAGCTGATGCTAATGAGCTGATGCTAATAATAAAGACACAAAGGTGCTGATCAGACTGAAACAAACACCTATGTGCATAGTACATACACAGAGATACAGTGTTGGAAATGTAGTTGAAGTGTGATGTGATCGGTAGACAGAAGTCACTAAATCATGAGTTGATTAGATGCCCTTTGTCTTTGTGGGTTTAGTACATTTCGCATTTGAAGATGCAGCTCGGTTTCCACTTATTTTTCTAGGTAGTATGCACATAGCCAGGTTTGCCTATGGCTGCCTCCTATGGTGGCCTCTCTTTTTCTCTCTTTCTTTGTAACGTCTCCTCTAAACCAACGAGTGACCATGCCTCACTTGTTGAAAAGCGGTCGCTCATCAGGGGGAATGTCACATAGCTGTATTGGAGAGAGAAGATGGGACCAAACAGATGCACAAGGGGCCGGATTAGAACATTCAGAGTCAGTGTCTCTTATTTTGTATTGAGTTCTATGAGAAGATTTCATTTTTTTGTTCAATCCATAGCTAGGTCCTCTTTTCCTTATCTGTCAAAGGCCACACCCTGTATGTACCATTAATATTTCAGTTATTTACTTTTCCAACAAATTCAGCCTGTCTGGCTCGTATTCCTTCACTGGATCTCCTTTACGTGTGTCAGTTCCAAGAACTGCTCATAACTGGTGGAGGATGCAGAACCTTTTTGTTGAATAAAAAATTAAAACCACTTTGTTCAAGAAACTAGCACCATGCTCAATACAGAAAAAGAAAATACCAACCTGTTGAGGGCGGGGATGGACAGGATATATCATGTGAACAGGTATTTCAGATTCAGAACGAAAAAAACATACTAATTAATAAAATGTTTTGTGTCTGAGAATTTATTGTTCAAATGAAATTGCATGTCTCCCCATTATGTTTGAGCCCAAAGTATGACTCATTGTTTGTGTTTGTGTTTTCCTTTCACTTGTGCTCAATTTCATGAAAGTTGCCAATACTTCTTGGGTTCATAATAAATGCAAAACTCTGGAAAATCTTTTTCTTTGATTTTTGGGTTGCATTGTTGTATTTCTTGCTTCCCACGGGCTTAAAGGAATGATTTTGATTAAATTTGGTTAATTAGGGGCATTCAAACACGCAAATTAGCATGGTAATTTCAGAAAAACTGGTATTTATCAATGGCAGTTTTCAACCAGTGAGCATAAAATGGTCATAGGATTGTTTGGTAAGTCCCTCTTTTTATACGCACATTCTTAATTCCATTTGTAAATACAAATGTAGAGTTGTTTCTACTAAATATTTAAAGGTTCTAGAAGAGAAGTGTGAGTGACAAACATTTTTATTTCTGCTATTATTGCTTCTGAAAATTGTCTGAACTGACTGAAAACCTTCTGAAAGTCCACCAACCTGTGTTGGCACAGAGAGAGAGACCGGGCCAGTGTATCAGTCCATTGTATTTTTTCTTTATGTTAATCTCTGAGGTGTTTTCAGTTCAGCAGTGTGTTAATTGTGGCGTTTAGGATATATGTGAGGGCTTTTATGCTGTCATTTCATTTTTTCTCTGTTTACTTCAGTCTATCTTTCTTTTGCTCTACATCACTTGCTTCCTATTTTTTCCCTCTTTTCTCATGCAAAAGATCTCTCTTTCTACTGCTGTGTCGCTCTCTTCCCTCTTAACAGTTTTGTTATTTGTGAGACATGGTATAGTTTAATAGCACAGTCATTATTTTAAGACTGATGATGGAGACTATTTCAAACCCACCATACCATCAATGTTTATTTTGTGTCTTTTAATTGGTAACACTTTATTCGGAGAATCCCAGAAGTCTTTCTGTAGAGGATCTACCGGCTATCAGTAACATTCTATCAGTAACATTCTAAAACCTAATATCAAACGTAATCTTACCTTTATCCTAACCCTTACACTAACCTTAATCCTTAGCCTAACCCCTATTCCAAACCTAACCGTAAGCTTAGCAAGTAAGTTTTTAATAGACTGACTATACTATCTATTTAGAACAATTTTCAGATTTTCACTTTTACTTTATTGACTTCTTTGTGTTGATTAGGGTCAATAACTCCTAATTAAATCCATTTTGATTTCATGTTGTCACAATAAAATGTGCAAAAGTCCAATGGCGGGAATACTTTTCAGAGCCGGTATTGTAGGTTTCCATTCAGTACCCAAGACCAGTCTTGTAGTAATTATGGGGGGTCTGGATTTACAGAGCATCAATTGAATGTGGGCGTCCTTCTTAAACTTATCCTTGATGGTTACACGATCAGTTAGGTCACTTAACAAGTACAGTCCAAATTTAGAAACCTGACTACCACTCTTTGAAGAATTTTGACAGCAATCAATATGGTAAGACCAGTCAGTCGAAAGGAAACTGGTAATTTTTTCCTTCCTCTGCCTGGTTGTATGACTAAGCAATGGCAGACAGGCCAATCAGATGGATGCACTGTAAGTCCCCTCTGGAGCATCTGCTAAATGACCAGAATGTCACTGCAGATTAAAAAGGTCTAACTTGTCACAGCTCCATAAAGGATCTCTGAATAAACTAATCATGTCCCAAACATTGGAACGCCAACAGAAAAGTTAAATAATGAAATGCTCCTATTCGGAATGTAGCGCCATAGCTTTGTATGTGTTGCATGTAGATGTTGGTGTGAGCAGAGTTAAAGCCATTTATTCCAAAGCTATCCCAAACTTTTTATCTTTTAAATGTCAGCACTTGGCTAATTTAAGTGGTCTTTCAAATGAAAGGACACAAATAATAAGAAGCTACTTTCCCCACAAATAGTCAATACACATAGCAAGGGACTAATTGGACATTATAAAACTGTGTGTGTTGTGTGTGTGTGTGTCTGGTGTGTATGTGCTGTGCTTACCTCTCTCCACTGCTTGGTCTCTACGCCTTGGGTGTAGAGCACGCACACTGAGAGAGACAGAGAGAAAGAGGGACAGAAAAAGACAATGAGACAGAGAAATAGAGAGACCCATGGGCAGAAAGGCAATTAGAGAAAGACTTCTGTTACATTGAACAGATCAATACAAAAGTGTTATTTACAGGACCGTGAACAAACAACAAACTAAGGCTAACAGCAGTGCTAACATCTCAGGGAGATTACGATTTAATTGGTGCTTTATTGACATGAATGGATGTTTGACTGTTTTTTTTTAGAACACTCACAAACATTAGCCCTAACTCACAAAGTTGGAATGAATGCCTAAACCTGTTAAAATTATTGTTGTTTTATTTTAACCTTATGTAAAACAATTAACCACACAGGGGCCCAAACTACATCAAATGTAGACGTTTGTTCCTAGTATGTCTGATGTCTATACTTTGTTGAACAACTGCTGTAATCTTCATATAGACCATCAACTAGGGATGAAAAAGGGAGGGAGGGAAGTCATACTCACATGGGTCAGATTTGGAGAAGGTGTCTTTATCTAGAAGATTTCTAAAATACAAAGAATGGAAGAGGAACAATGTCAACCATTAATCAACTTCACACCCTTATCACAATAGTTTGAATACTATGCAGATTATTATTTTTTTGTTTTTGTATTTAATTAACCAGGAAAAGCCCACTGTAAGGGAACCCTGGCTAAGAATGCAGCAGCAATCGATGACAACATTACAATATACAGTACAATACAATCAACACAAGAACAACTGGATTCTGCCAACAGGAAAAATCCTCTAGAACAGAATCATTGACCAGGATTTCAAACACCTCAACAGGAACAGACACATCTAGGTTAGGCATAGATTGTAGGCTATACCATGCCCTGGGTGCACAAAATAATGCATTTCTAACTAACTTATTAAAGACCTTGGGGACTAAGTAGCAACCACCTAGTAGATCATGTCTGCTAACTGCTAGTGGTGAGGGAGAGCAGGATACAGAGGTAGAAATGAACTGATGTCTACACATCAGAACTATTTGTATATGAACTGATGTCTACACATCAGAACTATTTGTAAATGAACTGATGTCTACACATCAGAACTATTTGTATATGAACTGATGTCTACACATCAGAACTATTTGTAAATGAACTGATGTCTACACATCAGAACTATTTGTAAATGAACTGATGTCTACACATCAGAACTATTTGTATATGAACTGATGTCTACACATCAGAACTATTTGTAAATGAACTGATGTCTACACATCAGAACTATTTGTTAATGAACTGATGTCTACACATCAGAACTATTTGTAAATGAACTGATGTCTACACATCAGAACTATTTGTTAATGAACTGATGTCTACACATCAGAACTATTTGTAAATGAACTGATGTCTACACATCAGAACTATTTGTAAATGAACTGATGTCTACACATAAAAAACAAGGCCCAACCCGCCATTTGGTACAATGTTGAATGGTGTGTCACTTAATATTTTTAAGAAAGTGTAGGAATACATCAAATTACCATGACACAAAAGAGGCGACGTGGATCTGATGTACAACCCTGTTTCCAAAAAAGTTTGGATGCTGCGTAAAATGTAAATAAAAACAGAGTGCAATGATGTGCAAGTCATGTAATCCCTATATTCAATATACAATAGTACAAAGACAACATATCAAAATGTTGAAACTGAGAAATGCTATTGTTTTTGTGTTGCATCACCTCTTCTTTTAGTAACACTCTGTAAGCGTAAAAACTAAAACTAACTGACAGCATGTTCTCTGAGGCCATTGTTTCTGAGTCCAGCTAGCAAAAGCTTGTGATGAACTGAATCAAAGGCCTTTGTTAAATCGACAAATATTGCATGTTGTTTCCCATCAAGTGCATTTATGATTTGCCACATCCACTGCTGTTCTTGTGGATTTAGCAAAAAATGTCAAGCAATACAAAACAGCTGCTGTCTGTAAACGGCAGGCATCCATATAGTCTAGGTCTACAGGCCTTTTCCCCTTGAAATGTTTCTCTCCCCTCTCCCAACTGTGGAGCTGCTGCGGTGAGGCAACAATTCCACAGCAGGTGCAGTAGAATCGAAGATTGCTGCACGTTCAACCAGAAAGCTTTCGCCAGCACACACGCATTGAGTCAATTAGGCACCCTCATCTCTGCTGGACCCCCGGGTATTGTCGGTTAGCCGCGACCATAATTCAAACACCTCTAAAAAGACCAGCTGCAGTGACAAAGCTGTACGGCAAGGCAGTGACTTCAAACCACTGCACCATGCAGGTGTCCTCTTCTGCTGTCTTTTTAGAGTTTATTGTTTAGTGTTGTTTACAGACTTGTTTGTTTAATTGTTATCAACAAAAGAGCAGATATGAACTGTTTCATCATCAGCTTGATCCTTTATGTATTTAGAATCCATCAAATAAGGTAGTCCAGAGGAAACGTTTCAACCCAACACTGATTTGATTTATTTTCAGAACTAAGTAGGGTTCTCTGTGATTGCTTTAAGATAGAAATATAAGACTTAGTCTTTGTGATCTGCCCTGAACTCTTGTTTTGTATAAGGCTCTGTATGAGGTCAGCAGGTGCATTTCCGCCATGTAGCTTTAGCCAAAGACATTTATCTGTCTAATTAATTTGGTTTTCTGGAAACCAATGATTTCCCATCCACTGATTCTGAGTATCTTTCAAGGAGCAGCATTAACATAACTGGACACAAATGTCATATTTAAATAGTCAACATGGGGAATCAGACCAACTAAGTCAATATTATGTAAAAGATGATGCAAGAGCGCTGGCTCATCAGAAGGTTTACATTCCTCTTGAAAAATAGAACAGGGTTTTTTGCTTGGGGCAGTTTAGTCATACTCAACCAATTGCAAAGTGGTCACTGAAGTCATTTACAGACTACTCGCAGTAGATTTGTATCTGTGAAGGCGGTTACCGTATTGATATCCTTTCCGGTATAAATATTAACTGTTGAATGAAAGGAATAGGTACTTATTCTGAAACTCTATGGAATATTCCTATGGGTCCCAAGACACACTGAGTTTTTCAAACCATTTAATGAGTAGTTGTTCTCTTCGCTTTGTAAATGGTATTCTACTTAATGTACTGGAAATACAAAAACAAATGCAGCATATAACATAGCATGAGGACATTCAGCCTGGTGTGTGTATGTGTGTGTCTGTGTGCGAAAGAAGACAGACACTAAAATCAGGCCTTAGTAGGCTATCATCAGAGGGAATTGTATGGTTCAGTAGCAGTCGCAACGGTGTCTTGATTACTGCAATATTTAATTTACCTCTTTACCTCACTCTCCTTTCAGCCACCTTACAATTACGCCACACCACTCCCCTCAATCCAATCAGCATTTGACCTTCCTCCTCCCCTCCGCTCGCTTTACTCTGTCCTCTTATTTCCCCTCCTTCCTAACCCTTTGAACCCTTCTCTCCTCCCCATTTCCTCTCGTTTCCTCTCCTGTCCTTCTCTTTCCTTCTGTTTTCCTCAAAACTTCTCCATATCTTTCACCATATTCATTGAATGTACTGTAATCTATGTACAACGTCAAATGTTCTGCAGGTCGTGTTTGTGGCACTGTTCTGAGGAAGATGATTTTATGTTGCAGAAACACCAGAAAACGCCCCGGGGGAGGTTGCTTTGTGCCCCCACCCTGTTTCATACAGACGTGTTGTTTCACACCAAATTTTCCTGTTTTCCATCTCCTCCACTGGGTCTCTTTGTCTGTCTTACTCTTTCACTTTCTCTCTGTCTACCCTGCAAAAATCAAGTACAAATTGAAGTTTAAGGGCTTTATTGGAATGGGAAATTGAATATACACAAAATCTCTTAAGATTGCCGGAGCAAGTGTAAAACCAAAACTATAGTACACTGCTCAAAAAAATTAAGAGAACACTTAAATCACACATCAGGTCTCAATTAAGGAAATATATTAAAGATCAAAATCTTTACTGTAAATTGTGTAATTCGTTGAGAAGAAAATGATGTAACAACGGTCAATGGAAACCAAAGTCACCAACCGATTGAGGGCTGGATTCAAACTCAAACCAAAAATCTAAGTAAACATTTGAAATCACAGGCTGTTCCAACTTGTGTGAATTTCATCACGGCAACTCATAATGTGACTCAGTAGTGTGTATGGCCCCCATGTGCCTGTATGCACTCCTGACAACATCTGGGCATGCTCCTGATGAGACGGTGGATGGTTTCCTGGGGGATCTCCTCCCAGACCTGGATCAGGGCATCACTGAGCTCCTGGACAGTCTGTGGTGCTACTTGGTGTTGTCGGATCCACCGATACGTAACGTCCCAGAGGTTCTCAATTGGTTTCAGGTCTGGGGAACATGAGGGCCAGTCAATGGCATCAATCCCTTCCTCATCCAGGAACTGCTTACACACTCTGGCCCCATGAGGCCGGCCAAAAGAACCCAGGATCCACTGCACCAGCGTAAGGTCTAACGATGGGTCTGAGGATTTCATCCTGGTACCTGACAGCAGTCAGGGTACTGTTGGCTAGTACGTGGAGGTCTGTGCGACCCTCCAGACCATCACTGACCCACTGCCAAACTGGTCATGCTGGATGATGTTGCAGGCAGCATAACGTTCACCACATCGTCTCCAGAATCTTTCACGTCTGTCACATGTGCTCAGGGTGAACCTGCTCTTATCTGTGAAGAGAACGGGGCGCCAATGCAGACCTGCCAATTCTGGTGTTCTCTGGCGAATGCCAATCGAGATGCATGGTGCTGGGCTGTGAGCACAAGTCCCACTAGAGGACATTGGGCCCTCATGCCAGCCTCATGGAGTCTGGTTCTGACAGTTTGGTCAAAGACATGCACACTAGTAGCCTGCTGGAGGTCATTTTGTAGGGCTCTGGCAGTGCTCCCCTGGTTCCTCCTCACACAAAGGAGCAGATACCGGTCCTGCTGCTGGGTTGATTCCCTTCTACAGCCCTGTCTACTGTAGCTCTCCTCGTGTGACGGCCCGTCTCTTGGTATCTCCTCCATGCTCTTGAGACTGTACTGGAAGACACAGCAAACTTTCTTGCGACGGTATGTATGGATGTGCCATCCTGGAGGAGCTGGATTACCTGTGCAACCTAAATGGGCTGCTGGTACCACCTCATGTTACCAGTAGTGACAATGACACTAGCAAACTGCAACACTAGAGAAGAATCAGTCAGGAAGGATAAGGAGAAAGCAATAGTCTGTGACCACCACCCGAAAAACCATTATGTGTTCCCTTAATTTTTTTGACCATTATATATTTAATAAATAACAAAAGTGAAAACCAAAATATGAATATATATTGAAATGTTATAATATTATAGTATTTTATAACTAATGTATTATATGTCCAAAAAAAATGTGCAAGTACATTAAAGTATGAATGACAAGGGAAAATAAATAAATATAAAAAAAGGAAATATTGATTTTGTTGACAATGTTGTTTGTGCTCAACTGGTTGCCCCCTTTCCCCTGCAACAGAGTGTCCATTTTGATGCTTTGATTGCCCATTGCTGTATCTGGTCTAACAGATACCGGATTTTATCAGTGGTTGAATTGATTCCAAATGTTTTGTTAATCTTTATGATCTGAGGGAAGTATCTGTCATTTGGTCATACAGTTGGCCGCATGTCAGAAAGTGCATCTCCTTTTACATCTTTTTTGTGGGCAGTGAGTACATCGGTGAATTCCAAGGTCATGCTCATTAATTCTTCATTTTTGATCAATGGTCAAGTATTTATTCACATTGTACTCTAGTTTTCAGTCTAAATAGGATTCAAATTTACTATATTTTATTGTTGATTATTTCCAGAATGTCAAACGTCTCCCTTTAGATTTACCTATGATTTGGGTGGGTCTGTGTTGCTCTCCTGTGTCTCTCTGTGGTCTGCTTAGGTTTCTGAACAGAACTGTAAAATTAGCTGGCTTAGAAGGCTTCTCTCTAAGTTCATCTGTGTAGATGAGAGCTGTGTTATGGAAGGTTTGGGAATTGCTTTCCTTTAAGTGGGTGTGAGACAAGTGGGTGTGTACTCTGAGGATACTTTTGCTTAATTCTGTGAATTATTGGTTGGTGGACACCTGATCTTACATCCATAGTGGGCAGTGGGTTCTATAACTAATTCTCTTGGTCTGTCTAACTCTCTAAGACTTCCTCTCTAACTCTCTCTGTCTTAGTGTAATTCTCTGTCTCTGTTCACACTATCTATCTATCTATCTATCTATCTATCTATCTGTCTGTCTGTCTGTCTGTCTGTCTCTCTCGCTCTTTCAAAGCCTCTCACATCAAAGTAATTGGTCCACTACCCTAAAGCCATTACTTTACAAGGGTAAGGCAACAGCAGTTTTTTGTTTCTACCTGGTAGTCATTGCACACACCTGGTGTCCCAGGTCCAAATCAGTGCCTCATTAGAAGTTCAGGATGAAAACCAGAAGTGTTTTAGCCCTCCACGACCAGAGTTTAATAGCCTTAAACCCTTAGAATATAACTCTGATCCTTATGTAGCTTAGATTACGCACAGCTCAAATAGCAAACTTCACAGGAACCCACACACGCATGTACACCTCTCACTAATAACTAGATAATACCTCATACTGTGTGCAACACAGCCTGCTAGAACTGTTGTTTTGTGTTTAAATTAGCTTACTAGCAACCAAGCATGAAGAGAGAAACATATTTAAATACTAATATTGTGAATTCGATTGTCACGATTTTGGGATTTTTATGTGTCCTTAGGTTGATGAATCACATAGTGTTGCATATGTAAACACGTACACATTAATGAGTTCCTGTCAAATAACTGTCCCAAGAATCTCATCACATGCCATGGAGCGATGGGCAGGTGCTTGTGATTAAAATTGTAAATGATATGCATTTGGTAGTGATTATATTTGTGGTTGTTCATCCGTTCTCATATTAGTGTAAATCCAATTAACATTGGGTATTATCCCCTGCATGTCCTCCACACACACACGCAGACACGCACACGCACACACCCATACCTGCGCAGACATAAAGACACAGACACACAGAGACCGAAGGTAGCTCTTGTGTTTATCATTACTGTGTTTATTATTATTTGCTGCATCACACTCGAGTGGTTCTGCGTTTCTCTGAGCTTGCTTTGAGGAGCGTTTAATTAAAAAGAAGGGTAACGGCACAGCCAGGTTATTTGACAAAGAGTTACACGCCCAAGTGGACACGTTTAATTGGCTTACGTCCTATGAACTGACAAATAATACCTATATCATATCACAGGGTTATTTCTTGCCAGTCTCGGCTCCATGGGGGGGGGTTGGGGGCAAAGCCGGGCATGCCCCTCCAGATAGAATCTGTGCCCTTTGAGTCTTGTTTCTCCATAAACACTGCAAATGGTATATGAATTAGATATGCCCTCTCATGTACAAAAAAAAATGCCCCCTCAGTCATTTCATCCTGGAGCCGGGCCTGTTTATTGCCCATGGATCCCTCCAGCCTGAACTAAATATATAGTAAGCACTTGAAAAAGACGGGACCAGAGACTGATTAAGAGAACAAGGTTAGCGATAGGAGTGAGAAATGAGAGAAATATGTGAGAGAAATGTGTCTATGTTTTATGAGAGTTAATAAAGTTTTTCTGTTGTGACAAACATCAAGCCGAAAGAGGTGGTGACAAACAGGGTGAGATGCAATTCCTTAAATGTAAACAACTTAAAACTATATTAGGAGACACTTTCATTTAGAGCGACTTACAGGAACAGTTGGCCTTGCTTAGGGACAGAAGAACAAAAAATGTTGTTTGAATCCTTGTAGGATAACAGTTACTGGTCAGATGCTCTAACTGCAAGACTAACTACCGCCAATGAATCAATTCAAATGGATAGCTAATGGAGAAGGGGGGTTAAATATTGAGAGAAAAGCACGCATAACACACTCTGGGTATGTTAACGCCTAATCATCCACCCCCCCATTCCTGAACTAAATGAACCTAGGATAGAAACACTGATTTTACCGAACCTGATGGGTCTTTATTGGTGATCTTTAATTGTGCCCAGAAAGCAACAGGGATGTGCGTGGGAAGAGAGTCTTTGTACATCAAGTGTACTGTGTATGTATATAGAGATATCAGTATAGTCTATGTATATACATATAATATATACTGTTACGCATGCAGGTACCCTGTATGTGCGTTTGTGTTTTTCCCCTCCTGCCGTTTCCCTAGGTGTCTCTTATGTTCCTGATTGTGCTCGTTGGTGTTTCCCACCTGGCATGAGTGCAGCGCCTGACTGCTGAGGTGGACCAATCGGTGGACACCCATCCTAATTGCACCACCTGTTCCTTTTTCCATTACCCAATCACATCACACATCCCTGGTTTAAAAACCCAGTCAGTTGGTTCTCCCAGAGAGTCTCGTTTGATTTATCCCACATGGACATAGGCACTCTTGAGACACATCCCTTTTTTGATAGACAGAAACTTTGCTCATACATACATCACTTAGTTTAGCACATACATCTCACTTCGTCCTGTTTCATGTGAGTATGTATTGCTGTGGTGTTTTGTTTGGTGTTGTCTAGTCAATTGTTTGCTGTGTGCTGTTTAGTCCTTGTTCAACCTGTGTGTTTTGTTTATCCCTGTGTCCCTAGGAAAAGGTTTTTTTTAGCAAGTCGCCCTTGGGCATACACAACCCATAGGAAACCTTTGTCTAAAAACACTAGTTAGACCTGAGCGGACCACTCACTGTATTTTTATATTGGTTAGTAGTTAGCTAAGCGGTTATTGAGGCAGACAAGTTCAGTTTAGGGGTGTTTCGACTATATTATTTCATTTCTTGGGTCCAGCTCAGCCCCTTTTCCCTACCCCCTTTACCGTGTGTTTATAATAAATGTTTTATGTTTGACGGTAGCTTTGGTTGTCTGTGTCGTTTGTTCTCACTGTGCCTTTACACTACACTGATCTGCATGAGTTTTATGTTACTGGTCTCTGTACCATCCACCCTAGACTGCTACAGCCACAGGGTTCGTAACATATACTATATATATATATGCGCGCAAGGGCGTAGGAGCAGGGGGGACATTTCCCCCGCAATATTAGAAGCAGATAAATTGGTCCCCCCCACAATTATAAGAACATTTTGCAAACATTTTAAATGTGTCCGTTGAAACTCACACCTACTCCCTTGTATATATGTATAGTGTATATATACAGCTCTGGAAAAAATTAAGAGACCACTGCACCTTTTCTTTCCTTTCCAAAAAAGTTGACAAGGAAAGTTTTGAGTGAGGAACAGAAGCATTCAATTTGCAGTGGTCTCTTAATTTTAACCCTTCTGTTCCTCACTCAAATCCTTCCTTTTCAACTTTTTTGGAAAGAAAAGAAAAAGGTGCAGTGGTCTCTTAATTTTTTCCGTAGCTGTATAGTATATAGTAAATCAGTGTATTGTACCGTATATAGTGAAGTATGGCAAGATAAGAGGGCTGTAGCTGTTTCTATTTCTGTCCAATTATCAACAATATGCATATCATCAGCAATATGTCTATAGTCGGATTACTGAATGTCTACTCCTTTGGAGGCCTCATCAAAATAACCTGTGTTTGTTTGTGTGCAGTCCTGGTTGCCATACCATATGCATGGTAGTGTGATTGCGTAAGCATGAGAGACAAAAGGGAGCTAGCAGAACTGGATTATTATGCAGTGTTTCTCTCTATCATCTCACCCCCTTCATCTTCATTTTCCACCAGAAGGAGGCAGAGATCATGTTTGTTCTCTGTGAACTTTGAACAACACTTTAGGAGAGAGATGGATACTTGCCTGTTTGCATGTCAACCCCACCCTTGTCTGTATGTCTGTCTGTCTCCCCCATTTACCCATTGCAGCTCAACCTTGTCTATGAGTCTGTCCATCTGTCTGACTGTTGGCCAGTATCTGTTTGTGAGTTCAACTGCCTGTCTTTTGGCCTGGCACATCCTGTCTGGGGAGTAAGAAGAGAGCTGGAGGTGGAAGAGAGGAGGTAGAGAGATCATGGGGAGGGTGACAGAATGGAGGAGGGAGGGCAAGAGGAGATAGAAGAGTGCGAGAAGTAGAAATAGAATGGAGCAGAGGCATTGCTAGGATCACAATACTTTCGGGGCTTATTTTTGTGGTCAATTTGAGATCCGGGGCTATTAAAAAAAGATCTAGGCCTAACGACGCCACTGGAATGGAGAGAACTTCCCATTGATTGTATGGTATTCACTTAGTAATCAAGTCCTTGGAGCATTTCTCAATGTGCTGAAATCCCACGTTAGCCATAACCTATGTTAGCCCTATGTGTGTGTTAGTACTATGTCTGTTAGCCTTGGTCGATGTTAGCCCTATGTCTGTGTTAGTACTGTGTCTGTTAGCCTTGGTCAATGTTAGCCCTATATCTGTGTTAGCATTGTGTCTGTTAGCCTTTGTTTATGTTAGCCCTCTCTCAAAGGTAAAATCTTGTATTTAAGTGCGGCGAATAACGTTATTTCTAAAAAATGGCATTCTGAAAAATTCTTCTGACATGGTACGCAACATCTACGTAGTAGTTAAGAAATGTATAAAGCAAAAATAATAACAGAAAATATAAAATACTCATAACAATAGTGACTACATGCAATTTCAAATAATCTAGTAATGGGGATATGGAGTAATTTCAAATAATGTAGAAATGGGAATATGGACAGTATGAATAGAGATGTTAAATATTATAAATACAAGTGTTGTAGTGCCTATAAATACATACATTAAAATGTGCTAATGTACATGAATGTACATAGAAAGTGACCAGAGCATATGAAGTGTTTGCCTTTATCTGTGTTAGTCTTTATCTGTTAGCCTTATGTCGATTTGCACTGTCTGTGTTTTGCAATATGTCTGTTAGCCCTGTGTCTATGATAGCCCTATGTCTGTGTTAGTGATGTGTATGTATTGCGTCTCTATTAGCACTGAGTCTCTGTTAGCTCTGTGTCTGTTTTGCCACTGTATCACTGTTAGCCATGTGTCTCAGTTAGCAATGAGTCTGTGTTTTGATTACCTTAATAAATGGGGTAAAATAACCTTGAGACGATTTTCAATAATAGATATAACTTTATTGCTGTGTCTCCTTACAGTTCCTTCTGAAGACCTTATAAATCTCTAAAACCATTCCCTCTCCACTCCCCTCTTCTGCCCTGTTTTGCCTCTATTCTTATGTTCACTATACATGAAATCATCCCTTGCTCGTTCTCATCCAGCTTCTGTCACTTGAATTATTAGTGGATGAGGTCAGTAACCCCATCACTTATAGACCAAGCAACATTCCACATTTAAACCCAGTCTAGTGATTAATTTAAAAGATATGGTCATACACTGTAGAGCTGCACCATAATGCAACTGAAAATACCTACCCTACAGTTAATAATTCATGTGATTTTACAGGTTTTAGGTTTACAGGTTCCTGTTCAAACGCTTACAGTTGACTAATTTGTAACTTCTGATGGCCATGCATCAGAGGGCAGACACAGAACTACAGCAAATAAATAAATAGGTCATTGTAACATGATGTGGTTTCTTAGTTCTTTGGTTTCTATACGACACGCGCGCACACACTCCACATTCTGTCAGCCTCTGTATGAATAATTAATAGTGCTGGTCTTTGATGCTCCAGATGTTCAAGAAGATTTCTGTTATGTCTGTCATACAATCCCTGCTTACACACCCATTTTTATGTGTGTGTGCCATGTGCAAATTAGACAGTTACTACTTTTCTAAACCCTCCAAACATTATCCTTCCTCAAACCTGAGCAGTGTTAGTTTCATAGCATGTACTAATCCACACAGATTATTCAATCTATAATCCCTCATTTATCCCCCACATACACAGGTGTGCAAACCGTCAACCTGAAAATGCCTTGTCACAGCCTAGTCTATATAACCTTGCACTGGAGTCCTTACCATTAGTGCATTGGGGACGTTACCCCTGTTGAGAAAAACATATGTTATTAATGGGTTTGGTTCAATGTCATAAAAGTGCAGTAAATATGTGTACATTAAATTGTTTAAAATAAGCATTCAAAACTTTTCAGTTACCTACTACTATGCCAGCAACCCCTCATTGTGTTGGGCTTGTCTAGCAATTGCTATTGTTGTCTGTGCTATCACGTGGGTAAGAGAGACGTGCACCAAACAGTCCAACAGATCAGGAGATGAATGTTAACTATGCATTAATGCGCCAGACCACAACCACATGTGAATGTTTACTGGTCAGTAGTTGACAGTTTGTTGCAGGTGCTAAAACATCTCGATGGCAAGATGCATCATTCACCAGTGTTTGGTAAAAATGACCGGCGTTGTCAGAGGGGTTTCAAAGGCACTAACCTGCTGCAGCCACAATTCAGTTTTTTCAGTTTTGGTTTCACAACAATGAGGCACCAATGCCTAAACCTAACTGTCACCCACAGACATTTGCATCACTAATCAATGCTAGTCATCACATTAGACATTAATCACCAATGGACTGCAAAGAGAACACCTCTGGACTCTTCACCACTCCCAACCCTTAACGGAGGTCATCTCCCATTCAACCCGGTCAAAGCTTTTCTCCATCTTGTCACCCAAATGGTGGAGCCATATTTTTTTAAGCTTGGGTCCCTGGCCATTTTCCAACACATTCTCTGAAGACTTCAGAGATCCCCAGGGTGATCCAGCGGTCTAAGAAAGTAGAGATGTTGATCGTTAATATATTTCCTTCATCGTGTTCCCTTCATTTTTTGGAGTAGTGTAAATTAATAAGGAGGAACACTGCTCTGAAGGCCTGTGATGGCAGAGGGAACTAAGGCACAGGTGCTTATTTTGGCAGATCTATGTTCCCCCTTGATTCTGGCATTCCACCGATTCACAGCCTAATATATTTGTGCCGGGTTGTGGTGTCCGGTGCATACTGTGGATAGCAGTGCTGTGGTCGGCACTGTCCAGTATATATTTTTGGTTTGATTGTGTGTGTCTGTGTGAGGAGGGTGTATGTGGGGGGTGTAGGTGTGCACGCATCAAAAAGTTGAAGTGATGTTAATATAGATGGTTTACAGATAATGTCTGCTTGATCATGGCTGATCTGCCCAAAAAAATAAAAACAATGATACAGTCATGCTATTTTATCAGCATTTCTACGTCCTTTATTAAGCGGCATTGTTTAACATAGTCAAATCAAACGGTAAGTGCACTGTATTACAAATAATTATAATATTTATTTTAAGTAATAATATGTTATTATGATTTACTTTTTAATCAGTGTTGTTGATTGACAACATTTATTTACTGTACAACTACAAAACTGGTAGAAGGGAGGTACAGAAAATTAGTAGAAGAGTGGAATGCAGAGAGAGGAAAATACGAAAAATAGAATTTTGAAAGAGATGGGCAGAGAGAGAATGAGAGAGGCAGACGGGAAAGGATGAGAATACAGGAACTTCACAACCAATGTAGGTCAAGTGCAGTGCATAGCTTCATGATGAAAGTAGCAATGTGCTGTAAGTGGGCTTAGATGAACACCTTCCTCAGCAACCTACAGGGAACTGTAGCAGACAGACAGACATGCCGACAGACAGGAGGACAGCTGAGGTACCCAGGGTGCCAGCAGTGTGAAAACTTCCTGAAAACTAAACACAGTTGGGAAGCCAAAACTTCCTCTATGCAAATGAAACATGAAAGGATCTTAGAAACGAGGGAGTATGGGGGGTGAGGGAGAAAGAAAGAGAGAGAGAGAGAGAAAGAAGGGCAGAGAGAGGCGCAAAAGGACGGCAGAAAGGAGAAGGGTTAGAGGGAAAGAGACATTACTTAGATAATAAGGAGTGATAAGGAGCGAGAATGAGGAAGGAGAAACAGAGCGAGGACGAGAGGTCTGACAGAGGGAGTGTATGAGGGAACAAATGGTCTATTGTTACAGTGAGTCGAAATTCTCACTGGAACTGAAATAATTAGGTTTGCTTTCTGGAAACATCACATTCTCTCTCATTCTCTCTCTCTACCTATCTTCTCATTCTCTTTCTATACTTCTTGAATTTGCTTTTTCACCTCAGGAAGTTTCCTCATCTCAACGCATCATTAGCACTCTGTGGTAGTATGACAGATAACATAAAAAGCATAGAAACCTTTCAACACCTTTAGGGACCGGTGTACTGTGGACTGAATTAACACTATTATGAAATTAAGAACCAGGTCTTTCCTCAAATCTCCCATATTCCTAAAGACATCAAATGGTGTATGTCCAAATCAATCAAGTGTTTGTCTATTGAATGAAAAGTGAAAATGGAAAGTGTGACAATACACTAGAAACAACAATTAATGTTGAACTTCCTTGGGAGCAAAGACTCTCAGTAAACCTGAATATTCTACAGTAGATGTCACAGCTGACAGTAGTAATATGTCCTTATCTGGCATGCTAACTTCAAATGGAAGGTCCAAACTAGAAGCAAATAGGAAAAATTTGAGATGCTGGCACCATGGACATTGCCAAGCAGAACCATACCAGCATTGCTGGTATCTTCCCAGGAAACATCTCAGGATGTATAGCCATGATAAGATCTACTCTAGTACAGTACATCCTAATGACTCATTTTTGTGTGCAACACCTAAGATTTCCTATTGAAAATGTCTTCTCTGGTGGACACAGTAGATCTCAAAAGCATTCACTCCCGCTTAGACTTTTCCCTATTTTACAGTGTGACAACATGAAATGAAAACAGATTTATTTTTTAAACATTTTATTTTTGCCACTGATAAACACAAAAAAGTCCATCCATTTTTACCTTCTATCTTCACAAGCTTTCCAAACCTTGATGCAGAGAAGCATACCCACACCCATGATGCTGCTACAACCATGCTTCATAGTGCGTATGGTGTTCTGAGTGTGATGTGCGGTTTTAGGCTTGCACCAAACATAGGCATGTTGTAGGTTCTGACAACAAGTGAAAGAAGATTCAATGCTCTCATGGGCTTTTTGGCCTTAACACTAAGCGTAGAAAGCATAAAATCTTATTTCACTTTGTTTGTGTCTACAACATGTTTTCTTTTTGCCACACCTGTAAAGACCACTTTTGTAAAGCACCCATGCTATAGTCACAGTATGCATAGCGTCTCCAAGCTCAGCCCTGCCAAAGGCCTCTTGGTGATCTCTTTGACTAGTGCCCTTCACGCCCGGATACATCTGAGGACACCCTGCTCTAAAACAATTCACATTTACCATATTCTCTAAATAATTACGTTTACGGTGTGCCAGGGGATATTGAATGCCTTGTAAATGTTATTTTATCCTTCCTCTGAAGTGCTGTTGAAGGACCATATTCTGGATTAGCTACACAGCAGTGTTTCCCAATCCTGGTCCTCGGGACCCAAAGGGGTGCACGTTTTTGTTTTTGCCCTATCACTCACACACCTGTTTCAAATGTTGCCCTTCCACTTACACACTTGATTGACATAATCAACCTATCATCAAGTCGTTAACTTGAATCAGGTGTGTGAGTGATAGGGCAAAATCAAAAACGTGCACCCCTTTGGGTCCCGAGGACCAATACTGGGAAACACTGAGCTAGACTATTAATGTTCCTTTGCCTTCATGATAGTAGTTTTTGTTAGGAATTGTACTAACCAATGATGTGATTTCTAAAGACAGCTGTTTGCAACACAGCTCATTTAAGTGCACTGTAGCAAATGGGGTGAATTTGTACAATCCATTGTCTTCTGTTTTATACTTGTAAGCAATTTAGAATAATTTGATGATTTTTTATTCACTGACTTTTTTGTGTTGATTAGTGAAACATCAATTAAATGTATTTTGATTTGATGTTGTCACACAATAAAATGGGGAAGTCCAAGGAGGGAGAATACTTTTGTGACATAAATTTTGACGTACAGTGTGATATTTAGTGTTTATCTGAGGACAGGGTCACCATTCAATGGGGATCTGCCATAGAGAACTGGCATCTTTTGATATATTCTAGTGTGTGGCCAGAGCCACATTTTGTGTTACAACCAAACATTCCACCCCAATGTCATCCCAATCCTAGAATGTTACCTATATCTAACTGATCAA
The DNA here is from genome assembly GCA_016801175.1 of Esox masquinongy. Classification (NCBI taxonomy): domain Eukaryota; kingdom Metazoa; phylum Chordata; class Actinopteri; order Esociformes; family Esocidae; genus Esox; species Esox masquinongy. The sequence continues at coordinate 23,451 of JACXGI010004611.1, read as the reverse complement.
AACAATTTGAAAAAACATTTTTTCAACATCTCATGCGTATTTTCAACATCTTTTCTACAGTAAGTTCTATTCCGCCACCCTGACACTTATGGTGCCAACATGACAGTTGCTTGGTAAAACAGCTATTATTTTCCTGACTGTGTAAAGTGTGTCAAGTCTGAGGGCCTGCTATTTATACCACTGGCTGTTTCAATGGTTTGATTCTTTGGGCTATGTTATTCTCTGTATACATAAATAATATTGAACTTGCTGTTACTGACTTTCTCATTTACCTTTATACAAATATCAAATTTTTTATACATCTGGGCCCTCAAACTCCCTTCAACTAACCTTCAATAAAATAAAACTTACTTTCATTGATCAGGTGTTAATAGTGGTTTAATAGTGGTCGTTTATTTAAGCAGAGAAACATTTTCTTTTGTCTAATATAGTTTATAGTAAATTAACATCTAAATACATGTTCTGTGTCTAAACGCAATTTTTCTGAATCATTTCAAAAACAGTAATTATTCACCTCTGAATAAAGTCATGAAACATTAATGGATTATGCACATTATTGCAAAGAGATTTCAAATTGCAGTTTTCTTTTTGAGAAGGTATGTTTATCAGTGTACAATGCTACAGTTGTAATTTTTGATCCTCATTGTTCACCACAATTAATCTATCTAGTATTGAAGTCTGTACATATAGCCTGTATAATAAGCCTGGCCTGAAAATGTGGAGGCGCTTGCAATACAAAGTAATTCATTGATTTAAGAGATTCTTGATTAAAGAACTAAACGCAAATATTGTTTGGCTTTATGGTAAATGAATACTTGAGATAATAGGATTGATCACTCTTGCTTTATAATGACTGACAGGCTAATGTTACATGCTGTTGAGTGACACTGACTACGCAATACCTGACTACGTAATTATACGATGTCTCATTAAATCTGTGCCTTTTGGGCGTAAGTGACCAACACATGAATATAGAATCAAATGACTTATCTTAAAGTAACCAAGTAACTTAACGTCTTAGGTTCTACAACAAGTAATTAAGTAACGTAACTACACTGAACAAAATTATAAACGCAACCCTTTGTTTTTGCCCCCATTCATCATGAGCTGAACTCAAAGATCTAAGACTTTCTCTATGTACACAAAAGGCCTATTTCTCTCAAATATTGTTCACAAATCTGACTAAATCTGCGTTAGTGAGCACTTCTCCTTTGCCGAGATAATCCATCCACCTCACAGGTGAGGCACATCAAGATGCTGATCAGAGAGCATGAGTATTGCACAGGTGTGCCTTAGGCTGGCCACAATAAAAGGCCACTCGAAAATGTGCAGTTCCATCACACAGCACAATGCCACAGATGTCGCAAGTTTTGAGGGAGCGTGCAATTGGCATGCTGACTGCAGGAATGACCACCAGACCACAAACTGTCAGGAACCGTCTCAGGGAAGCTCATCTGCATGCTCGTCGTCCTTATCGGGGTTTCGACCTGACTGCAGTTCTTCATCGTAACCGACTTGTGTGGGCAAATGCTCACATTCGATGGCGTCTGGCACTTTGGAGAGGTGTTCTCTTCACGGATGAATCCCGGTTTTCACTGTACAGGGCAGATGGCAGACAGCGTGTATGGCGTTGTGTGGGTGAGCGGTTTGCTGATGTCAACATTGTGGATCGAGTGGCCCATGGTGGCGGTGGGGTTTTGGTATGGGCAGGCGTGTGTTATGGACAACGAACACAGGTGCATTTTATTGATGGCATTTTGAATGCACAGAGATACCGTGACGAGATCCTGAGGCCCATTGTTGTGCCATTCATCCTTGACTATCACCTCATGTTGCAGCATGATAATGCACGACCCCATGTTGCAAGGATCTGTACACAATTCCTGGAAGCTGAAAACATCCCAGTTCTTGCATGGCCAGCATACTCACCGGACATGTCACCCATTGAGCATGTTTGGGATGCTCTGGATCGGCGTATACGACAGCGTGTTCCAGGTCCTGCCAATATCCAGCAACTTCACACAGCCATTGAAGAGGAGTGGACCAACATTCCACAGGCCACAATCAACAACCTGATCAACTCTATGCGAAGGAGATGTGTTGCACTGCGTGAGGCAAATGGTGGTCACACCAGATACTGAATGGTTTTCGGACCCCCCCGGACCCCCCAATACAGTGAAACTGCACATTTTCTAGTGGCCTTTTATTGTGGCCAGCCTTAGGCACACCTGTGAAATACTCATGCTGTCTGATCAGCATCTTGATGTGCCACACCTGTGAGGTGGATGGATTATCTCGGCAAAGGAGAAGTGCTCACTAACACAGATTTAGACAGATTTGTGAACAATATTTGAGAGAAATAGGCCTTTTTTGTACATAGAGAAAGTCTTAGATCTTTGAGTTCAGCTCATGATGAATGGGGGCAAAAACAAAAGTGTTGCATTTATAATTTTGTTCAGTGTAGTTACTTTATGGGACTAGTAACTGTAATTAGTTACTTTGAAAAGTAACGTTCCCCAACACTGGTCATAATAGACAATATAATTGCTGGCAAATACAAAACCATTGTTTTGTGAGCTGCACATGGGGAGATATCTGCATTTTAGCAGTATTTTGGCTTCCCAGTATACTACAACAATGAGGGACAGAGAGTTGTTAAAACATTAACTGTATGTCTGCACCGCTCAACAAAAATAGCCTGCACAGCTGCAAACACCTTAAACATAATACACTGCTCAAAAAAATTAAGGGAACACGTAATCTTTACAGTATAACACCAAGTCAATTAAACTTCAGGGATATCAATCTTTCCAGTCATGAAGCAAAAGCGATTGTGAATCAATGTCACCTGTTTTGGTGCAAATGAAAGTGACAGCAGGTGCACTAGAGAGGCAACAGCAAGACAACCCCCAGAAAGGGAAAGGTTTTGCAGGTGGTGGCCACAGACAATTTCTCTATCCTTATCCTTCCTGACCGATTCTTCTCTAGTGTTGTGGTTTGCTAGTGTCCTTGTCACTACTAGCATGAGGCAGTAGTGGTTTCCTAGTGTCCTTGTCACTACTACTAGCATGAGGCGGTACCTGCAGCCCATTCAGGTTGCAAAAGAAGTCCAGCTCCTCCAGGATGGCACATCCATACGTGCTGTCGCAAAAAGGCACGTATTTACAGTCTCAAGAGCTTGGAGGAGATACCAGGACACGGGCCGTCACACGAGGAGAGCTGGGCCATAGAAGGGCATCAACCCAGCAGCAGGACCGGTATCTGCTCCTTTGCACAAGGAGGAACAGGAGGAGCACTGCCAGAGCCCTACAAAATGACCTCCAGCAGGCTACTGGTGTGCATTTTTCTGACCAAGCTGTCAGAAACAAACTCCATGAGGGTGGCATGAGGGCCCGAAGTCCTCTAGTGGGACCTCTGTTCACAGCCCAGCACTGTCTAGCTCAATTGAGAACACCAGAATTGGCAGGTCCGCCATTTGCGCCCCGTTCTCTTCACAGATGAGAGCAGGTTCATACTGAGCACATGTGACAGACGTGAAAGAGTCTGGAGATGCCATGGTGAACGGTATACTGCCTGCAAAATCCAGCATGACCAGTTTGGCGCTGGGTCAGTGATGGTCTCGGGAGGCATATGCTTAGAGGGTCACACAGACCTCCACATGCTAGCCAACGGTACCCTGACTGCAGTTAGGTACCGGGATGAAATCCTCAGACCCATCGTTAGACCTTACGCTGGTGCAGTGGATCCTGGGTTCTTTTGGCCGGCCTCATGGGGCCAGAGTGTGTAAGCAGTTCCTGGATGAGGAAGGGATTGATGCCATTGACTGGCCCTCATGTTCCCCAGACCTGAAACCAATTGAGAACCTCTGGGACGTTACGTATCGGTGGATCCGACAACACCAAGTAGCACCACAGACTGTCCAGGAGCTCAGTGATGCCCTGATCCAGGTCACCTTACGCTGGTGCAGTGGGCCCTGGGTTCCTCCTGGTGCAGGACAATGTCCAGCCTCATGTGGCCAGAGTTTCTAGGTAGTTCCTGGATGACGAAGGCATTGATACCATTGACTTGCCCTCACATTCCCAGACCACATTCCCGTTCCCAGATCTGAATCTAATTGAGAACATCTGGGACATAATGTTTTGGTGCATCCGACGCCGCCAAGTAGCGCCACAGACTGTCCAGGAGCTCACTGATGCCCTGATCCATGTCTGAGAGGAGATCCTCCAGGACACCATCCGCCGTCTCATCAGGAGCATGACCAGACATTGTCGGGAGTGCATACAGGCTCGTGGGGGGCATAAACATTACTGAGTCATATTATGAGTTGCCATGATGAAATTCACGCAAGTTGGAACAGCCTGTGATTTCAATTGTTTACTTTGATTTTCATGTGATTCATGTGTTCCCCTAATCGGTTGGTGATTTTGGCTTCCATTGACCGTTGTTACGTCATTTTGTTCTCAACGAATTACACAATGTACAGTAAAGGTTTGATCTTTAATATATTTCCTTTATTGAGACCCGATGTATGATATGTGTTCCCTTCATTTTTTTGGAGAAGTGTATAACTCAACTACACCGACATCCCTCTAGTATCAATATCGCTGGACAACATAGAAACACGAAAAGACAACACAACTTCCCTTCTACACTGCATTCAAGCGACCCTTAACCACAGAGTCAATTTGTGCTAAAGAAATTACAAGAGCGATACTTGTGTTTACAGCCACTGATAGTCAAGAGAGTGGGTTTCAGCACTTTCTAAAGGTTCTAAAAACACATTACAATTCCCACACCATATGAGCAAGCCAATGCTCAAGTTAACAGTGGTATTGGCAAATAAGCATCATGCAGGGTTGCCTTTTTTTTTTTGTTTTGTAATTAATTGTATTCTTTTAAGAAAATATATTGTTTTGTATTCATGATTGGGCTCTCATCAGGCATTATATGCCTTATATCACTTCTGGGTTAGTGTTGCATCTTTTGAGAAACAAAAACAAAGTGTAACTTTTGATAATACACTTTTGTGCTGTACCGAAACCGTACCGAACTGTGACCCTAAAACCACAATACGTTGCGTACTTTAGGGTACAGTTACACCCCTTATTATTTTTGATAAGTTCTACAAGTATTTTTGTATCTGGGTACACTGCTCACTCTCTTTCCAGACGCACATTAGCCACCTCCAATCTAAAATCAAATGCAGAAATGGCTTCCTGTTTCACTACTAAACCTCTCACCCTTACTGCAAAACATACTCTTGTAGAAATGGCCATCCAACTAGTTCTAGGCTTTGGTGATGTAATTTACCGTGTCCCACAGTCAACCATCATTGCAGTAATCACAATACCATCCACTCTGTCATCTAAGTGCCCAATAATACTCACCACTGTGATATTTATGCTCTGGTTAACTGTCCTTTGCTGCATACACAATGCCAGATTCACTGGTACCAACTTATCTACAGTACAAGTCCTTCTTGGGCTTTACCTCTGCTCACTCCTCAATGTCCGCCTACCCAATACAAATCTTTGCTCTGGTAGATACTTACTCTAGTAAACACTTTCCTTGGCCGTCATTCTTTCCAGTGCTTTACTGTCGATGACTGGAACAAATTACAAAATAATAATCAAACTTGACAACTTTATCACTCCTTCAAAAATGATCAATTATCTGAGCTGCTACCTAATCGCTGCACCTGCTATGTAACTTATCCATATGTATATACACTATATAATCTCTTATGATGAGCAACAATGCATCTTATGTATATGTATTACCTTCTTTGATGTATCTTTTTAGTGTTATTCATTCATCTGTCAAATATGTATACAAAGGTCTGAGTTTTTTTTGGGATTTATTGTTCTGCTCAGTCCTAAATACCACTGAGACTACATTTACAATAGATGAGCGATGTCATAAAGGCTTGTGTTCCCTTTTGATTAGCAGTGAATTGATTCGGGAACAATGTTTGCACAACTCTCCAAACATGTCCTCACTTTCCATCCCCTAAAGAGCTGCCTCTCCCAGTCTGACTCACATTCTCACTTCAAATTTGTCCAGTTGGAATAAACATCTGCAAGTGAAGTGGAAGAGGGCTGGCTATTGTATGCCCCGACTTTTGAGGATAAAAAACTTGAAAACGACTTGACGGTTGAGTTTAGGCATTGTTCTCGGAGGTGTTAAGATAAGGTAAGGATTAAGGTTTGGCATAAGGTAAAACAAATCTGTACTGGGATTGATGAGTCTAAAATGTTGGATCTTGTTTGATATCCCTGCCTTAAATCCCTCCTTTCTCTTTGTTTCTCCATCTCCTCTTCTTGCTTCCCTGGCTCTGCATTGTCTGAATAACATCACACATCGTCTGTGCTTTTCAATTAGATCCCAATCGATGGCCTCAGACACAGCCGCACCTAGTACCACCTAGACAGCAATTTACAGGATAGGATCCGCATCAGCTCCCTTTCTGCCTCCCCCCAAAAAAGAACACCAAAAAGAAAAGCAAACAAAGTTGATTGGGTATTCCCCAGGAGACACAATTCTCAGAAAAGTTGTGAAATCTGACTGTGGGGGAAGCACAGAAGCATCTGGTTAGGGAAATAAGAATACTTTATTATTCCACCTGGAATCCTCTGTAACTGCTGGGATGAATGTCTGCACAGAGCCAGTTTCGAGTAGAGAGGATAGGGGAAACAGAGGAGGGGAGAAGAGAAAATAGGAGAGGAGAAGATTGAGAAGAGAAAGGAGAAGAGGGGAGTGGAGAAGACACGAGGAGTAGAGGAGAAGAGACAAGTAGTAGAGGGGGGGAAGATGAAAAGAGATGAGAAGAAAAGGGGAGACGAGGAAAAGAGGACAGGAGAGCAGAGAATATAAGAATAGAAGGGAGGGAGGACAGATGAGAGGAGAGGAAAAGCAGGATATGGCCAGAAGAGCAATGAGAGGGGAAGGAAAGAAATATTTGCATAATGTAGGATAAAGATGGAAAAAGAGGGGGGGACTGCAAGACCCCTGCCGACATAGAGAATTCGATTGAGCGTTGGAACGCCAGTCGTCCCTGGATGGATGTGGGATCGATGGTGAAGCTGGATCATTTCCCAGAGAACCCTTAATTATTCATACCAGCGTTCCTCTCTGGGGAGATTCCCTGTCACGTGCCAGCTACCACTACACACACACACACGCAAGCACACGCGCACACGCATGCACCTCCCGCCAGCCGCAGAGCAGATCTCTGGCTGTCATGAAACATGTCACAGGGACCAGTGTTCTAGGCCAGTGGAGGTTATGACCCCCTGCACCCAGAGAAGAAGTGATTCATTCTGTTTGTTTAGCATCTATAATAAGCTCTCTTCCAAGGAAATATAATAAAATTAAGAATGTAATAAAAAAGGCCAAAATAAAACATTGGAGGCAGAGAAACAAGATCATATATTATTTATGGGGATTAAGAGTTTCTGGTTGTATGATCCTTTGGTGTTCTTCTTCCTGTTGTAAACAGATGGATGAGCAGAGGCTGGACACTGTTTTACAGAATTACATGTATGGCACGTCTTGCCCTTCATGGACCCTTGCCCTGCATGGACCCTGGTTTCAGGGCTTTGGGAGGTTCTAACAGCAGTGGTAAGTTAGTTCCAGACTTTAGTTTAAGTAGCTATTCTACTGAAATTAAAGGCTTCCGAAAGTTAAAGCTTGAGAAATCGAGTTAAGCACAAAAGTCTGGCTGGGGAGATAAGGCTGTCTCAGAGAATATTTGAGTTGTACAGTACTGTTAGATTATTCTTATTATTATATAACTAAAGTGTCAAAGATGTCTAGCTGGGCTATCGGTCTCACCTTTACTCTATATTCCCCCTTCATCTCTCTCTCCATCTCTCCCTATTTCAGTGATTAATTCTTGTGTAGTTCATTTTTGTTGATTTCTGAAATTTTACGGTATGCCGTAGTAAATATATGTTTTTGGGATTATGTAAAAACATTAAGCATCTCAAAAAAACACAAAACTCTCTTGCTCTTGGCTTTCGTTCTTTGGCAGCAAAACTAAGGATGTGTATGCCTATTACAAAGTGATGGGAAGCCATAGACTTTTAATCAGTCCATGGTGGTGTCATGCTCGGTCAGTGAGTAAAAAGATGGATGCATGGTTTTAAATCAAGTTTACCACATTCTTTACGAGTAACCCATAGTTTCCGACCATCTAATCTTTTCTACCTCCCTCCCTCCATCTCTCTACCACTCTGTCTCAATCTTCGTTTCAATTAGCCCTGACCCGTTGAGGCATGGTCTCCATTAGGCCTCTGAAGGTGTGCTGCGGTATCTGGCACCAAGACGTTAGCAGCAGATCCTTTAAGTCCTGTAAGTTGCGAGGTGGGGCCTCCATGGATCGGACCTGTTTGTCCAGCACATCCCACAGATGCTCGATTGGATTGAGATCTGGGAAATTTGGAGGCCAAGTGAACCTTGAACTTGTTGTCGTGTTCCTCAAACCATTCCTGAACCATTTTTGCTTTGTGGCAGGTCGCATTATCCTGCTGAAAGAGGCCAATGCCATCAGGGAATACCGATGCCATGAAAGGGCGCACATGGTCTGCAACAATGCTCAGGTAGGTGGTAGGTGTCAAAGTAACATCCACATGAATGGCAGGACCCAAGGTTTCCCAGCTGAACATTGCCCAAAGCATCACACTGCGTCTGCCGGCTTGCCTTCTTCCCATAGTGCATCCTGGTTCCATGTGTTCTCCAGGTAAGCGACGCACACGCACCTGGCCATCCACGTGATGTAAAAGAAAACGTGATTCATCAGACCAGGTCACCTTCTTCCATTGCTCTGTGGTCCAGTTCTGATGCTCACGTGCCCATTTTAGGCGCTTTCAGCAGTGGACAGGGTTCAGCATGGGCCCACTGACTTGTCTGCGGCTACGCAGCCCCATACGCAACAAACTGTGTTGCGCTGTGTGTTCTGACACCGTTCTATCAGTACTAGCATTAACTTTTTCAACAATTTGAGCTACAGTAGCTCGTCTGTTGGATCGGACCATACGAGCCAGCCTTCGCTCCCCACATGCATCAGTGAGCCTTGGCCGCCCATGACCCTGTCACCGGTTCACCACGTCTCCTTCCTTGGACCACTTTTGATAGGTGCTGACCACTGCAGACCAGGAACACCCCACAAGGGCTGCAGTTTTGGAGATGCTCTGACCCAGTCGTCTAGCCATCACAATTTGGCCCTTGTCAAAGTCACTCAGATCCTTACACTTGCCTATTTTTCCTGCTTCTAACACATCAACTTTGAGGACAGAATGTTCACTTGCTGACTAATATATCCCACCCACTGACAGGTGCCATGATAACAAGATTATTAGTGTTTCACTTCACCTGTCAGTGGTCATAATGTTATGGCTGATCGGTGTATTGTTAAGGCTTTCTTGACAAGGGAAACATTTTCTAAATTGTATAAGTCATACTAGGTATAATAAAGTCAAATCAAGACAAATTTATTTATAAAGCACTTTTAAAAACAACTTATGTTGACCAAAGTGTTGTACAGTCAAAACATATAGCCAACTAAACATATTTATAGGACAAACATAAACAGAACTTCCTACCCATTTGCAGACTCAAATGCTAAAGAAAAGAGATAGGTCTTAAGGTGGGATTTAAAAACGTTGCCACTAGTAGAGGACCTAATATATAAAGGTAGGCTGTTCCACAACTTTGGAGCAGCAACAGAAAAATTATTTTTGTATAAAATATTAAAAATAAAGTAAAATCCTCATCTAAAATAAAATAAAATCCTCATCTAAACCCCAATTCATAATGAAGACATTCTAAATAAAGGACAAAAACATTAATTTAACAATAACTCTGATTTAATGTGTACAAAAATATGTGAACGCCTTTAATGAATAGTTTGGCACCTCCATTAGAAGCGATAACTTGGAGTAAAAGTCTCCTTTAGCCACTAATCAGTCTCTGACATCTTTTTTGTGAGAGTTTTGCCCACTGCTCCTTAGAGTACTCAGCCAATTGAGTGAGGTTTGAGGGAAATACCAGCATTTACAGCCCACTTCAGGTCCTGCCACAGCATCTCAATTGGATTAAGGTCAGGACTTTGACTTGGCCAATCCAAAACAGATATCTTTCTCTTGAGCCATTCTTTGGTAGATTTGCTTAAATACTTGTTGTCTTGTTCAAAGACCCATTTTCAGCACAGCTTTAGCTCATTTAATGATGTCTTGTCTTGACGTTCTGTTCAAGAATCTCCTGCTATACCTCAGAATTCACTGTTCCCTTAATGATGTGCATTCAATCAGATCCAGAGGAGGAAAAGCAGCCCCAGATCTTGACATTCTCACCACCATGCTTGATTGTTGGTGGTAGGCAGTGTTAGGTTTTCACCAAATATAGCGGTTTAGCTATGTTGGGCCTCATTTGTCCAGAGAATGGACTTCCAGAAACAATCAAGTTTGTCCAGGCTTAGACAGCAGAGGCTTCTTCCTAACAACATTCACATTAATGCCATTTTGATTCAGTGTTGTTCTTATTGTTGGATTTACCTGATTTATTATTTTTATTTTCTTGTGGCTCTTGGTTTCACTTGTAGGACAACTTGCTGTTATGTTGAATGCTATCCATTTGTAAATTATTTGCCTCACAGTGGACTGACATGCTCAAATATTTTGAGATCATTGTATAGCCATCCCCAGACTAATGTGCTCTCACTACTCACGCTACTTTCTGATGTCCAGAGGCATTGCTAGGATCACAATACATTCGGGGCTCTTGCCTTGGACAAAAATGTTTATTTGGTCAATTTGAGACCCGGACGACCAGACATAATGACACCACTGCTGATGTCCTATGAGATCTCCTTTCCTTTCATCATGGTGTGTTATTTACCCACCTGATTCTACTTACCTACTTGAGTTGGAACTTGGGTTTCACTTATTTTTGCACCTACCAATTGTTTTTCTACTACACACATGATTTCCTCTAAACCAACATATACAATTATTAACTGTAAACCTATTATAGTTCTGATTTAATATCTATAATTAATAATTATTTCACCATGAATAATAACTATAATTCCGTGGTGAAAAACAAAAACTATAATTGCACAAGGGATTCACATATTTTCAAGCAACACCCTGTGTCTATTTACAGTCTAGCCTTCATTTCCAAATTATTTTGTAGTTACTGTGCACATAGTGTGTCTTCTCCTGACAGCCAAGTCTGCCTTTTGCACCCGCTCTCCATAGCAAGACCATAATCAAGCTTTTTCTTAATTTACGATCTGTCATAATGGTCAGGTGCTCTGGTACTGCCACTCCCTGTTTAAAGCAAGGGATCATTACAATTTGTATTTGATTGTTTCTTATTTAGTGTCAAATAGTTATTTTTTCATTCCCCAGCTGGCTTAGGAGGCTTTTCTCAAGGTTCATGTTTAGATAAAGCATTGGCTATGGAAGGTTTGAAAATCACTGTCCTTAAGTTTTAACAGCTCTTTTCTGAATTTTGATAATTAATGGGTATAGTCCTCCTAATTCTGTTTTGCATCCATTATTTGTGGTTTTGCATTGTACTCTAATAATACCTTTGTAGAATTTTACATGCAGAATTTCAACTTCTTTTGTCCAATTTTGTGAATTCTTGGTCGGTAAGTCAGAATGTTGAGTTTTATGTCTTGCCTTGCCTCTCAGGTACTTCACAGCCTTGTTGAATGTATCTGTGGTGTTCATGTTTAGGCTGAGATTGGTGCCCTATAATAAATTATTTGTTTATTATAGGGCAATGGTGTCAACATAAAATGTGTGTTCTTGGTCCTGGCCACTGAACTTTTCTGGAAAATAAATATTTTTGTCTTACTGAGTTTCACTCAAATAGATTTTGTGCAGAAGATTAAAGTCCTCATGTAGGCCCTTGCTGGCTGGAGACAGAAGAACCAGATCATCCACAAACAGTAGACAGCTGATTTCTGAGTCCAGTAAGGTGAAGCCGGGCGCTGCAGACATTTCCACTGCCCTTGCCAATTTCTTGAAATACATATTGAAAAGAGTGGGGCTCAAGCTACATCCCCACCTCAGCCACCCAACCCTCCTCTCCCCCGGTTCAAAGGGAGGAAATCTATTTTTTGTCACATTCTCTCTACAGCTCTCTGCTGCTGTGCCTCCTATTGAAGTCTTGTCTTACAGACAACAGCCGTCACACTCACATAGCTAACAGCTCCTTGGTCAAGCACAGTCCACTCAGTCTATCCGTTAGACCCATCTCACACCTCTCTGCTCCACAGCAGAGCGCCCTGCCCAATAAACACCTTCCTAGAAACAGGGACAAAGAGCCAGAGATAACACAAACAGTCACCCTAAAATAGCCTCATGGGTACAGCACCAGATCTTTTCAGGGTGTGAATGCATCCAGAGTAAAGCTGGTTAAAAACATGAAGATATTGCCTTTCTGGTGCACTACTTCTAGCAGTGACCACAGGGGCACTCCTGAAAAATAGTGCACTATAGGGAGAATAGGGTGCAGCTATATGTCTAATGTATCCATTAACTTCTGTGTGTTTCCAAGTGTTGTAATAAAGTAGATTAGGGCCACTGGTTCCAAACATTTTCCATTCCAGGGACCATCAAATCACATTGTTTAGACATTGTTAATGTTGAAAATGCCTATTGTGGCTGGAAACGGTAGATTCTAATGGAATATCTACATAGGCTTACAGAGTCCCATTATCCAATGGCACATTGTGTTTGCTAATCCAAGTTTATCATTTTAAAAGGCTAACTGATCATTAGAAAACCCTTTTGCAATTATGTTAGCACAGCTGACAACTGTTGTACTGGTTAAAGAAGCAATAAAACTGGCCTTCTTTAAACTAGTTGAATATCTGGATCATCAGCAATTGTGGGTTGGATTACAGGCTCAAAATGGCCAGAAACAAAGAACTTTCTTTCTGAAACCCGTCAGTATATTCTTGTTCTGAGAAATGAAGGCTATTCCATGCGAGAAATTGCCAAGAAACGGAAGATATCATACAACGCTGTGTACTACTCCCTTCACGGAATAGTGGAAACTTGCTCTAACCAGAATAGAAGGAGGAGTGGGAGGCCCCGTTGCACAACTGAGAAAGAGGAGAAATACATTAGAGTGTCTAGTTTGAGAAACAGATGGCTCACAGGTCCTCAACTGGCAGCTTCATTAAAGAGTACCCACAAAACACCAGTTTCAATGTCAACACAGAAGAGGCAACTCTGGGATGGTGGCCTTCTCGGCAGAGTTGCAAAGAAAAAGCCATATCTCAGACTGGCCAATAAAAAGAAAATATTTAGATGGGCAAAATAACACAGACACTGGACAGAGGAAGATTGGAAAAAGTGTTATAGACAGACAAATGTAAGTTTGAGGGGTTCTGCTCACAAAGAAGACGATTCGTCAGATGCAGACCAAATGAAATGATGCTGGAAAAGTGCTTGACACTACCTGTCAAGCATGGTGGATGCAATGTGATGGTCTGGGGGTGCTTTGGTTGTGGCAAAGTGGGAGATTTGTACAGGGTAATAGGGTTCTTGAAGAAGGAAGGTTATCACTCCATTTTGCAATGCCATGCCATACCCTGTGGATGGTGCTTGATTCTAGACAGTTCAATGACCCAAAGCACAGCTCCAAACTATGCAAGAACTATTTTGCGAAGAAGCAGTCAGCTGGAATTCTGTCTATAATGGAGTGGCCAGAACAGTCACTGGATCTCAATCTTATTGAGAAGTTCTGGGAGCAGCTTGACCGTATGGTACGTAAAAGGTGCCCATCAAGCAAATACAACTTGTGAGAGGTCCTTCAGGAAGCATGGGGTGAAGTCTCTCAGATTACCTCAACAAATTGACAGCTGGAATGCCCAAGGTCTGCAAGGCTGTAATTGCTGCAAATGGAGGATTCTTTGATGAAAGCAAATTTTGAAGGACATAATTATTATTTCAATTAAAAATCATTATTTCTAACCTTGTCAATGACTATATGTCCTATTTATTTTGCTATATATCCTATTCAAAGTCATTTCATGTATGTTTTCATGGAAAACGGCATTTCTAAGTGACCCCAAACTTTTGAATGGTGGTGAATATTTGCGTGGCAGTTAAATGGGGCTGTTATTTGAAAATATAGCTGTCTGTAATCTTTGACCTGTGTTAGATAGGCCAAGCCTTTAGGGATACCCTTTAGGGATACATCTCCTCAACACCAACTGGGGCAGGACACTTGTTTTTCTTATTCATGGGGTTTTGAAAAGGAGAGAGGATGCAAGGAATAGGCAATTTAGGTCCTGCCTAGGACAAAAAAGTTAATGGCTGAATAAAGTTTGAAGTGTTGTCTGCATCAAAGAAATCGACTGTGATCTGACAATGCAATTGGATTGTCAATAACAAAGACTCTGATGTTACCAATCCAATTATTACGCATCAAGTCAACAGAGATATTGATGCCTGCTGTCCATTTAGATTTCATACCAGTGAATCAGCACAAACTCTCACACAAACACACACAAACACTGATTGTCTCACTCGGCTTAGTCAGAAGGACATTCCATCTCAATTACCACCTACCAGATGTCCTGGGCAGATGCTAGACCACATGATGGCTGTGATTCAGACTGCTGAATGAGTTCCTAAGCACCTGTCTTGTTTCAGGAAGGCAATGATGCTAATGCTGGTAGCCAGGGAGAGAGGAGAAAGCCTTAGCACTGTTTTATGACACCTGTAATGAACCGCTATATCTGTCTACCTCTCTGTCTATTTCCTTCGCTGTCTCACAACCTCTATGTCCCTTTGTTTTTTAACTTCATCTTTTGGTCTCTCTATCTCTTGATATCTCTCTGCCATCTAGTCTCCCTCTTCCTGTTAATTTTCATTGAAAGCAAAATAGGCAATAAACTACAGTGAAATCAAAAAAGCCAAAAGATATACAGTATTACATTTCAAAAGAATAAGGATATTTCAAAATTTCTGAATTGTAACAATACAACTGTTAAAGAATGAAAAGAAAACAAAATGAACAGATGAATATTTAATAGATTATATTTACAACAATGTTGTAATGTGCTTTAGAAACGGCTGCTCTTTTCTTCTGACAAAAGGGTCGCCAATCTTTCTGCAGTGATCGCAGTGTGGTATTTCATCTAATAGATGATAGACTGGATGTGATCAAGTTTACCAAAATTGGATTTGTTTTCATGTTCCTTGTGGGGCTGTGTAAACTGAGGAAATTATGTCCTTATAAAATATCTCTCTCTCACTTTCACTCCCTGTCACTCTCTCTTTGTGTCTCTTTCTCTTCATCTCTTTCACCTTTCTCTCCCTCTCTATCCTTCTGTCTCTCAGTATCTGTATCTCTCTATCCCTCATCCTTACCTTTCTTCCCATCTCTGTCTGAGCCTGATCGGAAACACTAATCCCACCCTGCCGCTCCCCGCTGATCCGTGTGTGTGTGCGTGTGCGTGTGCGTGTGTGTACACACGTGTATGTGCGTGACCTTATGTGTCTGGAGATGTCCTGATAAGATCTGAAGCCCCAGACCACCTCTCTGTCCATCCGTTTCTCTGCATGCCAATCATCAACGTCCTCACAACATCTCACTCACACACAGATGGACACAAACACTTATTGCAGACAGCTCATGGGGATGCTGATACAAAAACAATAACCACTAGACACGTATACACAAAAGACACAACACCTACACACTCAAGTCTTCATCCCAGACCAGTCGTAAACTAATGAGAGAAATTATTTCACACCCAGAACTTTGAACGTTGGCTTCTATGACTTCTGCCGATCCTAATGAGAGAAAGGCTTTTTACACAGAGCCAGGACTTTGACTTCCCCTGTCAATAACTCCTCCAGCCCCTCCTTTCTCCAGCTTCCATCAAAGAACCCCCCCATCCACCACCACCATCACCACTGGCCTCCGTCTGCATGGCAATGAGTTAGTCTCATTAACTCTTCCAAAGACACTAGACATATCCCACATGCACACATACAGCACATTTACAATCTGGTCATGCACAACACATTTCAGCTCATCATCGCGAAAAGGACCACTATGAGAGCTGCTAAATAATGGAGAGGATTTAGGCTGTTAGATGTATTAATTACAGTGGCCTGTAATTGTAACAGAACATTATTGCTTGAGATAAATGGCTGACGACCGGATTACTGATTGGTTATTACACAAAAAATGCTGTCATTGAATTCTATCAGACTGGAATTGCATGGAGAAGTGGCAAAAGTAAGCATAGTATAGTTGAATCAAGAACAAGCTGCAGAAGCCAGCACTTTATACTTTGTACGTAATTTATTCACTCGAATGATCAATCCAGTCTCCATAAACATCACTCATTAAGTAGCAACAGAATTTTCAATATTCAGTTCTTCATTACACTTCGCTGCGTTGCTTGTAAACTCGTCTGACCATGAGTCCATTTAATTACGGCACATTTGTTTATATCTGTGATCAAACTACCCAAAAGTGAAAAGAAAATGTACTTTTATGGACTCTTTCAGAATGGTTAAGGCAGGGCCAGGGTTAAGGAAATGGTTTATACCAGATAGAATCATAATATTTATGTTCCCAGTGCAGTGCTCACATTGTCCCTAATGAATGGAAATTTCCATCTCAGACTGAATATGAGTAGACATGGAGCCTATTAATACTACATACATTTCATTTAAATAACATTAACATAATATAAAAATTAAATGTTCAATTCACACTAGCAACAAGAAACACTTGCTGTGCCGTAAGGCGAAACATGTGCGTGTAACCGGTGTAGATTGCCTCTGCGTTGTGTTCGCGCCGTAGCCTACAGATGACCCAAGGATCAAGGTTGGTCTAATTGTTTTATTCTCTCTGATAAAAGAAACGACAACATCCATACATGAAATGGTGTCCTTCCCTAATTATGCAAAGTTCTCTCTTCCACATGGAGATTAGAGAGGGCAGGGACAAATATAAACTTGTGTCAACAAAATAATGCGATTTACAGCACCAACACAAAATATAGCCTATAGGCCGAGGCTAGACAACCCCCCCCCTCCCCCCGACTCACTGACAGGCATCAGGTAAAGAGATGTACGACTGGTGAACGGTCATAATACATTTCATCATCACTTATACAGAACACATGAAATAACTGATAAAAGGAACTATAACAGCCATTCATGAAATGGTGTCCTTTCCTAATTATACAAACTTCACTGTAAAATGTAAATTTACAACACTAAACGAAGAGACATGAATAATCAGGATAGCCCACAAATGACATGTACAGTAGGTTGTGTGGTCGCTAGCTAGCATGTAGGCTACAGTATTACCAAATCAAGGAACATGAAGTTCATAAATAACTAATGCAATTTCATGTTAATATAAGTGTGAAACAATGGTGTTGCATTGTTAGTGGCCATTTAAACTTAATTTAAATGTTTTAACATTTTTGATTGCTAAGGATTTTCACGGGACAATATCTCAAATGCCTACCTCTTCCACATGGAGATTAGAAAGAGAAGAGGTAAGGGGGGCAAGGATATATTTATGAGGGGAAACAAGAATAGAAGTGTGCAACATTAAAAGGAACACTGACAACAACAAATGGAATGCGCACTCAAATCAAACATGGGAATCACTGTCAGTTTCTCTAATTGTATACAACGAATTTTAACACTTGTTACAGTACATGCGCACAGCATTGATACACCTTCCTGACTAGAAGGCGTATCAATGGACTGACAATGATGTTTACCTGGTAACTAACAGGTCGCTCTCTGTCAAACAACTGCCGTTGCTAGTGATAGTAGAATTGTTTCGGTGCCAGTGTGAGATGTTTTTAGTTGACTTCCCAAAAACAAAATGTCATAACTGACATTTTCCCGCATTTTTACTAGGACAAAATCTATCTCTGTAGCAAATCTGGTAAGAAGTCTCTTACTTCTAAATAAACCTATCGTTGTGTAAAAACGCTCATTGTTTGGTAGGCATGAGGTCAGACTGGTACCAACTGTTTTACAAGTCCCTTTTAGGAGAATGCTCTGAGTTATTCTTTGTGTTATTCGAACAGGTCATCATAAATAAATATATGTTTTTCAGCAGCAGGGACTTGGTGAGAAGTCAGGATTGAGGGAAAGATACAGTCTCTCAAAAGTACAGACCGATCCTTAATGAAAACCTGGTTCATGAAAATTGTGAATATCCTTGAGTGGTCCAGCAAGAGCCCGGACTTGAACCCAATTGAACACCTCTGGAGAGACCTGAAAATGGCATTGCTGCAACGTTCCCCATCCAACTTGGAAGAGCTTGAGAGGATCAGCAGAGAAGAATAGGAGAAACTCCAAATAAAGCTGCCAAGTAGCATCATACCCAAGAAGATTCAAGGTTATAATCACTGCCAAAGTTGCTTCAGCCAAGTAGGCTGCTGAGTAAAAGGGTCTGAAAACTTAAGTACATGTGTTATTTCTGTTGGTTGTTTTTAAATAAATTGCAAACATTTCTAAGAACATCTTCTTGCCTGGTCTTTATTGGGTTTTGTTTGATGCATTAAGGCACTGTTGGATTAAATAACAAGGAACAAATAAGTAACTAAAGGTGGGCATTGACAAGATAATCTGTATAAAACTATACCTCACCTGACTCTCTGAAGCTGCTGTGCTTCACAGATTTAGCCGCTTTAACGTTACTTCTCATGTTTGTCCTGAATGCCGATAGGCTACTACTGCTATCATGTTGTAAGTATTTGAGAAGTGAAATCCAAGTATACATTAAAAAGTATTGTGTAAAGTGATAGTTCGACCTATCCCTTCACTTAAACTATTTATTTAACTTGTACAACAGCAGAGGGTGTCAATTCAACTGCGTACAGTGAACATAATTATTTCAGAACCGAAGACAGCAACCGATATCCACAGCTGGAAAATGCGCTTACTGTCCAATACATTGGAGAACACCTCAGTAACAGTGCCAGACAAGTGGAGAACTGTGCTACAGAGACAGAAATGTTTGGATACAATTGCACTGAAATGTGACGCATACATAACAAATGCAGATGTTTTATGTTAGGCAACGCCTAACAGAGCCTACCAATTTGGGAAAAATGTGTTTTTTTAGAAAATAATATTACTTTTCATTTGTGTTGCTCACTTTTACAAAATATAACCATATACAACTTCAGTAGCACATGCATTTTTTGAGGGATGGATTAGCCACCCTCATGCCCTCGGCAATGGACTGGTACAGGCGTGAATCTGATTTTGCAGTTTAACCTGGCCATACGACTGCTCAAAATCTTCGTCAATCAACACCCAACTGACCAATCAACTAATCGACTGAATGAGGTCAGCCCTACTCCAAAACACTTCGTACTAAGACTAGTGGTCTCAAAGAATCTGTCAATGGTGTATTCCTCAAAGTAATGTTTTCACTTTTGTGATATAAATCTCATTTTAAACTAAAATGACACTTTCTATGTTTAGGATCAGTCAGTTTCGTTCATAAACTGATTCAATCAGCATTTTTATGAGGAAGTGGATGTTTTCATGTAACTATGTGAACAACCACTCAGCTACCGATGAAATAATGACATAATTGCTGAATAACATAGGCTGCGTGGTGGCTATAGTATATAGTTCCATAGTGCCAGTATAAAGTCATCAAATTCCACCAGCTGTTTTGTCAGTATGCATTTAAAAAAAGTTGATGCTAACAAGACAGATTACTGAATTTAGTTTTGAGTTAGTTTATGCTTTTTTAGCTCGGGATGTACAGATTCAATTAATGAATTTGGATGATGCTAATAATGCTAATTCCATACTGGGACAGAGGTGAATAATGGCTTGGTGTAAAAAAAGAATCCATGGTCCTTCAAGAACACAACTTAGAGTTAGCAGAATTTCACTCAAATATGAACTATCCCTTTAATTTACAAACGTTTCGATCAGAATCCTTGCAGGATAATAAATAAAATAGGGTATGTGGTTAAGCATATGCTCTATTTCTTTTATATAGCTAGGGAAGGCACATGATGCATAGAACATGAAAAAGAGCTGTGATAAAATCAAAGAATAGTCTATAAAACATCTCTCATTGAAAGTATCACACATTCAACCTTGGCAGCTTTCTTACATGTAGGTGTGGAATTCATTTCTATTCTCTCCCCCTTTCCCTCTTCTCTCCCTCCCTCTTCCATCCACTTCCCCCTCCCTCCTCCCTCCCACCTTCACTTCCTCCCAAACTCCCTAACCCCCCTTCCACAAGCATGCTTATATTTATTTAAATTGTAAAAGAGGAACATGTCAATGTAAATGATGTTGGTCAGTCAATAGAGTTAAAGTACATATAAAATGTACAACCACTATAAATACACACCTAATAAAAAAACACTTAAATCACACATTGGGTCTCAATGAACAAAATATATTAAAGATCAAAATCTTTACTGTACATTGTGTAATTCGTTGAGAACAAAATGACATATGGTGTCCTGGGGTCTCCTCCCAGACCTGGATCAAAGCATCAGTGAGCTCCTGGAAAGTCTGTGGCGCTACTTGGCAGCATCGTATGTACTGATACATAACATCCCAGAGGTTCTCAATTGGATTCAGGTCAGGGGAACATGAAGGCCAGTCAGTTGCATCAATGCCTTCGTCATCCAGGAACTGCCTACACACTCTGGTCACATGAGGCTGGGCATTGTCCTGCACCAGGAGGAACCCAGGGCCCAATGCACCAGCGTAAGGTCTGACGATGGGTCTGAGGATTTCATCCTGATACGTGACAGCAGTCAGGGTACCGTTGGCTAGCACGTGGAGGTCTGTGCGACCCTCCAAGGATATGTCTCCCCAGACCATCACTGACCCACCGCCAGACCGGTCATGCTGGATGTTGTGGCAGGCAGCATAATGTTCACCACACTATCTCCAGACTTTTTCACGTCTGTCACGTGCTCAGTGTGAACCTGCTCTCATCTATGAAGAGAAAGGGATGCCAATTCTGGTGCTCTCTGGTGAATGCCAATCGAGCTGCACGGTGCTAGGCTGTGGGCACAGGTCCCACTAGAGGTCGTTGGGCTCTCATGCCACCCTCATGGAGTCTGTTTCTGACAGTGTGGTCAGAAACATGTACACCAGTAGCCCGCTGGAGGTCATTTTGTAGGGCTCTGGCAGTGCTCCTCCTGTTCCTCCTCGTGCAAAGGAGCAG
Source organism: Esox masquinongy (assembly GCA_016801175.1). Classification (NCBI taxonomy): domain Eukaryota; kingdom Metazoa; phylum Chordata; class Actinopteri; order Esociformes; family Esocidae; genus Esox; species Esox masquinongy. The sequence continues at coordinate 2,220 of JACXGI010004611.1, read as the reverse complement.
ATACCGGTCCTGCTGCTGGGTTGATGCCCTTCTACAGCCCTGTCCAGCTCTCCTCATGTAACAGCCCGTCTCCTGGTATCTCCTCCAAGCTCTTCAGACTGTACTTGGTGACACAGCAAACCTTCTTGCGACGGCACATGTGGATATGCCTTCTTGGAGGAGCTGGACTATCTGTGCAAACTGACTGGGCTGCTGGTACCGCCTCATGCTACCAGTAGTGACAAGGACACTAGCAAAATGCAAAACTAGAGAAGAATCAGTCAGGAAGAATAAGGAGAGAGCAATTGTCTGTGGCCAACACCTGCAAAACCATTCCCTTTTTGGGGGTTGTCTTGCTGTTTCCTCGCCAGTGCACCTATTGTCACTTTCATTTACACCAAAACAGGTGACACTGATTCACAATCGCTTTTGCTTCATGACTGGAAAGATTGATATCAATGAAGTTTAACTGACTTGGTGTTATACTGTGATGATTACGTGTTCACTTAATTTTCTTGAGCAGTGTACATTAAAAGTGATCTAAATTGGAACACTTATACTGTAGCTTAGATCATTGTAAACATATTAAAATGCTATACTGCTAATAAAACTCTAATACAGTTGACATCAAATGTATTTCAGATTTTTCAAGCTAATTCAACTGATTATAAGTATCTTTACATAATTTCAGTTTAGCTTGGGTACCTGCTTCCTCTCTTTTTTCACTGATGTGTGAGTTGAAATGACAGGCTTGTCACGAACCCATACTTCAGATGCCCAGCCAAACAATAGGTGCAGGTTCACATTCCAGCTGGCTCGCTGCCTGACAATGAAGCTTTTGAGAGGCTTTAAGTGAACATGAAATAATCTACTGTATTCTCACGGTTGTTTTCACATGTTTTTGAAGCTGTGGGTCTGAAGCTCTCATTCGCTCTACCTCTCCATCTTTCACTCTCTCTCACTCACACACTCACTCACTCATACACTCACACACACACACACACACACTTTCCCTCTCTTCCTCTCTCAGTTTTCCTTTTGCTCCCTCCCGCTCTCCTTCTCTCTCTCTTTCTTCCTCTCCCGCTAGGTCTGTCTGTCTCTCTCCTCCTATCCCTCCCATCCTCTTCCCTGGTCACCCTCCAAGCTCGCCTAGCAGATACTTAACCATGTGTCCCACGGCAGCAAACCCAAGGGAAACCATCTTGCACTGAGGCCTGCATTCCCCTAGGGCAGGGGTGGGCAATATTTTTCACTGGGGGGCCACACTTAAAATGCCAGAGTGCATCGTGGACCAGATTACTTTTTTAACCTACATGCCTAAAAAACACACAACATAGCTAACTCTGTTAACTTGCATATTATATTTATGCATATTTCTTTTCCATGCAACACCGTTTTCATAATCAAACTTAATTTACTTTAACAATGTTTTTTTTATTATTTTCCGTTAACAACTGTTATTATGGCAGGCAAAGGCCTAAAAAATCCCTTTTTAGGGTTATTACTCAACAGAAATGTTGCAACACATATCTGCCTTAAAACTTAACTTTCAACTCAACAGAGTAAGTTTATTACATAAGGTATAGTGTATAACAATTATATAGGTATAATAGTTATTAGGGCAGCCATAAGTCTATGAAATCACCTCTGAAAATTTTCACTCAAAGCAAATGTTGGTATAATTGCCATCGTCTAACTTCATACAGTATATTTTTTGTACTACGTGCTTTTAACGACAGCTATTCCAGCAGCCCAGACCCAAGAAATCAACTTTTAGGGCTACTCACTCAATATGAACAGGAGAGCCTCGTATGGACGTTGACAAGTGAGATGAAGTCAGGAGTCATTTCTGTTGAAGCAGTGTGTGGTACTGCTGCAAGATATTCATCAGTGAGGCTGCATCTGCGCTTGGACTTGTTGAATTGTAGCATCGGGTGACAGTTTTTGTGTTTCTCCGCATGCTCGCTCTGGAAGTGCCTCTGCAAATTGTACTCTTTAAAAACTGCGACGTTAGCTTAACATATTAAGCAAGTTGCTTTACATGTGACATCTACAAATAAATATTTTCCTGTCAATTATTTTTTAAATACCCTGCTTTCGTTATCAACTTTTCTTAGGCTCATTTCCAGAGATCGCTAGCCATCAATTGCGTATAGTACGTACAAATGATAACTTCCGCGCGTGGATTGTGGTGCTGGTCCCTACGTATCATAGCAACGCAAATACCTTGTTTCAACGTAA
>JACXGI010004610.1:0-50605 GCA_016801175.1 Esox masquinongy | reverse complement strand
ACTCCAGGACCTTAATGTGCTTCTTCTTGAGCCACTTTGTTGCCTTGGCCGTGTGTTTTGGGTCATTGTCATGCTGGAATACCCATCCACGACCAATTTTCAATGCCCTGGCTGAGGGAAAGAGGTTCTCACCCAAGATTTGACGGTATATGGCCCCGTCCATCGTCCCTTTGATGCGGTGAAGTTGTCCTGTCCCCTTAGCAGAAAAACACCCCCAAAGCATAATGTTTCCACCTCCATATTTGACGGTGGGGATGGTGTTCTTGGGGTCATAGGCAGCATTCCTCCTCCTCCAAACATGGCGAGTTGAGTTGATGCCAAAGAGCTCGATTTTGGTCTCATCTGACCACAACACTTTCACCCAGTTCTCCTATGAATCATTCAGATGTTCATTGGCAAACTTTAGACGAGCCTGTACATGTGCTTTCTTGAGCAGGGGGACCTTGCAGGCGCTGCAGGATTTCAGTCCTTCACGGCGTAGTGTGTTACCAATTGTTTTCTTGGTGACTATGGTCCCAGCTGCCTTGAGATCATTGACAAGATCCTCCCGTGTAGTTCTGGGCTGATTCCTCACTGTTCTCATGATCATTGCAACTCCACGTGGTGAGATCTTGCATGGAGCCCCAGACCGAGGGAGATTGACAGTTCTTTTGTGTTTCTTCCATTTGCGAATAATCGCACCAACTTTTGTCACCTTCTCACCAAGCTGCTCGGCGATGGTCTTATAGCCCAATGCAGCCTTGTGTAGGTCTACAATCTTGTCTCTGACATCCTTGGACAGCTCTTTGGTCTTGGCCATGGTGGAGAGTTTGGAATCTTATTGATTGATTGCTTCTGTGGACAGGTGTCTTTTATACAGGTAACAAGCTGAGATTAGGAGCACTCCCTTTAAGAGTGTGCTCCTAATCTCAGCTCGTTATCTGTATAAAAGACACCTGGGAGCCAGAAATCTTTCTGATTGAGAAGGAATCAAATACCTATTTCACTCATTAAAATGCAAATCAATTTATACCATTTTTGACATGTGTTTTTCTGAATTTTTTTGTTAATATTCTGTCTCTCACTGTTCAAATAAACCTACCATTAAAATTATAGACTGATAATTTCTTTGTCAGTGGGCAAACATACAAAATCAGCAGGGGATCAAATACTTTTTTCCCTCGCTGTTAGTCCCAGACTGCAACTCAACCCACTCAACAATATCTCCCATTTAAGTTAAACATTTAAGTTAGAGACACCAACCAAACTTTGTTTCGCATGGTATTGATTAACGTTTCACATGTTTTATTCACTGTGACTGTGAATAAAAATGTGCATGAATTTGCGTAACTGACATTAATAACATTTATTAGTAGTGTCCCTCTATTTAAGATAGACACCAAAACAACTTGGTTTCACATGTTTATGCCACCCCAACTTACAATTCTTTAAAAAAGGTATAATTCAGACACAGGTCTTTTCCTTTACAGCCTGAGCATCTTAAAGCTCCCCACACCTAAACCAAGAACATTGGGAGAATCCTTGAATGAATGCCTATAATTGCAATACTACCTCAGATAATAAATGAAACAGGTGAAATGCTAACAGCTGATATAATTTCTGTCTTGCATCAATCAACTGCGCTCTAAAATTTTCCTTTCCACTGTAGCTTTGCTGGCTGGAACCTACATATGAAATAATATTCATAAATGATTGCTTTGTCTATACTTACTCTCCAGTCAGGCAAAGTTGGCCTGCTTTCTGATCTGACCTCCTGAGTTCTTATCATATTCCTCAAGGATTTGCATGATTTTCAGATTAATTAATAGTTTGCTAGTGACAAAAACATTGTTAATGATGTTATATAACTAATAACAATGTGTGTGGAGAGAACAGCTTTTTTGTGTGCAACGTCCAGGACTGGGGTCAGGAAGGCAGCTGAGGAGGAATGCGCGACTACACCCAAACCACCACGGAGCGAGGACACTTCCGGCCCATCAAAGGAGAGGTGATTTAAGCCACCTCAGGGGAGAGGCCCCTCCCATACGACAAAAAAGAGCTAGGTTTGAATTGTTGGGTTGAGTTACTGATTTATAATTAGCACTCAGCGGTGAGTTAGGTTTTTTTCTTATTTGAACCAGGCCATGGGTCATGGATTAAAATGCTAAGGCGAACCTGATTTGCTTGTCAAAAGAAACCTCTGACTCAAGCTCATTTCTTTGCCAGTCCAGCTACGGTATGCTAGCAAGGGCTGGATTTTGGACCGGGGCCTCTGACCATTAGGGACCCTGGGCTACAAGGCACCCTGATGGCCGATGGTCCAAGGCCCCAGGGACAATCTGCTGTGAATACAAAATGTAGATAAATACACTGATATTGATTGAATATGTGGACCCTTCAGGCCAAGTGCCTCCTGACTACCAGGGCTCCACCTCAACCCATACCAGACCAGGGCCCCTGGTTCCACCTCAACTCTTACCAGGACTCCTCCGCAAACCATACTAAGGCCCCTCCTCCACAACCTATACAGGGGCCCCTCTGTCCTGCAACAACCAATACCAGGGCCTCTAGCTACCAGCGTGTGTTAGATATTTGATCTATTTAATATAATGTATTTAATTGTATGTATAGTATATTTAAATTGGATGCTGTATTTCCATGAATGTGAGCCAATAAAATATATATATATATATATATATATATATATATATATATATATATATATATATATATATATATATATATATATATATATATATATATAATTTTCACAACATTTACGCTATAACAATGCTTCAGATTAGTATGATTTGAAATAATTAGTACATTTCCTAACACCAGGAAAATTGTGCTGAAATTATGCAGGAAGAAATAGGCCACTGTTCTATTTCAATTAAAAATATATCATGTTTTTCTGTTAAACAAATTAAAGCATTCTGATATGTACATTTGTCCAAAATGTACATTTTATTTATAATTGTCAAATTATACATTTTATAATTGTCAACTTAAATTTGCTCTTTGAAAATTGTGAGAGTGATAACTGTCAATTTTGTTTAACCTAGCATGGCATCAATCCAATTATTTATTTATAGTGTTGTAGTTTTTTTTGTAGTTTATGGATCAGAAATGCTGTAACACTGGTGCTTCACCAAAAAGAAAAAAAAAGGAACCAAGAGAGGTGATATTATAGGAAAAAGTCCCAGTAACTACAAATTTATTCCAAAATCAACTTGAAAATCTAAGAGGACCAGATGCCAGTTTTACATGGGGGGACAGGTGGTACCTTGAATACTAACAATGTTACTAAATGGAAATTTACAGCTATCTTGACAGCTGGAAAATAATTATTGATTTGAATGCGGACATTATGAATAGATAAAAATTTTAAGCATTTTCTTGTCAGTTACATCCGTTCTACCAGTAAATTTGAGCTGCTGTTTGCGCTTAAAAACAAAAAAAATGTCTAATTTGATCAGTGTAAGATTTGTGCACCCGAAAACAAAAAGGAAATGACAAGACTGAAGGAGTTTTGCAAGTGGTTTAGTAAATGGTGGGTCTCGTGAAAAGGGAAAATCACACTTTATTAGGTGCACAAATAAACTATACAAAAATGAACAGTTGGAGCTAATAAATTCTTAAAATATGCTATATACAGCACTGTTTGAAAGTATGTGAACCCCTTGTGCAATTATACAATTTCTTCAGTGTTCAGCATGAAGTCTTTATTGAATCCTAACCACTGTTTTTTTTATCTGACAGGTTCATAGTTACCAACTCCATATGTTTGCAGGAAATCATGCATGTAGTAGAAAAACAACATCAAAAAGGAATTAGTGCAGATGCAAAAATAAATGAACCTCTAGTTGCATTGGTTAAATGAAGTATGTAAGTAGGGGGTGGGTAAATAATTGGGTCCCAAAGGAACCAATCAAAGGAGGATCTTTAGGAAAGTGTTTGGGCGGGTCTCTGATAGACAGAGACAATTAACCTGGTCAGTTTGGAGTTACCAATAAAGGTGAATGCAAAACACACCTTGTCTGCTCTGAGGCAAATCATTTACAAATATAGAACATTTTACATGACAGTAACTCTGCCTATAGGTGGACACCCTTCCCCAAAATATCCCCTAAAGCCACAAGAAAAATAATAAATCAGGTAAATGCCAACCAAAACATAACATCTGGAGATTTGCAGACCTCTTCAACAATATGAAGAACACTGAATCGAAATGGGATTGATGAGTGGTTTGCTAGGAAGAGCCCTCTGCTGTCAAAAAAGAACCAAACTACCTGTCTTAACTTTGCCAGAGACCACCTGGACAAACCTGAAGGTTTCTGGAAATAGATTCTCTGGTCCGATGATTCCAACATTTACCATTATAGTCACAACTAAAACAGCTATTTTTGGCAAAAACCCAACGCTGTTTACCCACAAAAGAACCTTTTCCAAACCGTCAAGCGTGGTGGTAGCAATGTCAAGATCTGGGGCTTCTTCAGCAGAGTCTCAGGAACAAGCTGCTGGTTTTGCTTTTGCTTTAATTTTCCATACTTTTTTGGGGAAACTCTACAATTCCATATGAAATTGCTCAATTACCTTTTTTAAAAATCATCTTTAAACAATTGCGTGTTAACTTTGAACTAACAGGAATTTATTAGAAAACGAATGACTTGCCTGTCAGGAATAATAAGCATGCCAATTATTAATTGTAGTGTTTAATTATGTTGATTTATCAGTTGAGTGACTCACATTACTTCAGTCTTTGAGCAGTGCGGACGAGGCGTGAGGTGCCACACACTCTTCAGATCCCTGTAAGGGATACGACCACCAGACTGCACATTGGGGCAAAGGCACCGTGGAATCCGTGGCTGCTTTATCACTATAGAGAGTCAGAGTGGAAAGGAGAATAGGTTTGACCTACATACTTGGCAAAATGTCAGTGTTTTTGTTGCACGTTATACAATACTATGAAAAATACATGAAAACACACAATTGTGCTCAAAAGTTTGGATACCCTCGGAGAATTGGTAATATATGTACCATTTGTAAAGAAAACATGAGTGAGCAGGCTGAACACGTCTTTTATTTCTTATGGGATTCATATTCAACTGTAGGTCATAACAGAATTGCACAATCATAAAAAGAAACTGAAAAATGAACTGTTCAGAAGTCTGCATACCCTTAGTTCTTAATACTGTGTATTGCCCCCTTTAGCATCAATGACAGCGTGCAGTCTTTTGTAATAGTTGAGGCCCCGAATTCTTGCAGGTGGTATAGCTGCCCATTCGTCTTGGCAAAATGCGTCCATGTCATGCAAAGTCTTAAGGTCAGGAGACTGTGATGGTCGCTCCAGAACCTTTACCTTTTTCTGTTGTAACCACTGGAGGGTGAACTTGGCCTTGTGCTTAGGGTCATTGTCGTGCTGAAAAGTCCAAGTGCGTCCCATGCGCAGCTTTAGTGCAGAAGAATGCAAATTGTCTGCCAATATTTTCTGATAACATGCTGCATTCATCTTGCCATCAATTTTCACCAGATTCTCCATGCATTTAGAGCTCACACACCTCAAAACATCAGTGAGCCACCACCATGCTTCACAGTGGGGATGATATTATGTTCACTATAGGGCTTGCTGACCCCGCTCCAAACGTAGTGCTTATGGTTGTGACCATAAAGCTCTGTTTTGGTCTCGTCACTCCAAATTGCAGTGTGCCTGTTGCTGTGAGGTGTGTCAAGGTGTTGTTGGGCATATTGTAACCAGGCTTTTTGTGGCCTTGGCACAGTAAAGGCTTCTTTCTGGCAACTCGACCATGCAGCTCATTTTTGTTCAAGTACCGTCGTATATATTTTTTATATTCTCCACGAATCACAACCGCATGGCTCTGTAGTGAAACAGTCCGGGTACTAAACAAGGCGTGCCTGCAGTCCAGTCCTGTCCCTTATTAAAAACATTTGTCACATTATGAAATGACAAATACAACAAAGACCCTGAAATGTTTGGCAGCTGCAATCCTATATCAAGCAAAAATGGGACCACATTCCTCTTTCAAAACTACAGCAATTGGTCTCCTCAGTTCCCAAATGCTTACAGAGTGTTCTTAAAAGTAGAGGTAGTGCAACAATGGTAAACATGCCCCTGGCCCAACCTTTCTGATACGTGTTGCTTGCATCATATTCAAAATGGGCATATATTTTTCCAAAAACAATCAAATTTCTCAGTTTCAAAATGTGATATGTCTTTGTACAGTTTCCTATTAAATATAGGGATAATTGATTTGCATCCCAACTTTTTTGGAAACTGAGTTTTATTGGAAGTTACAGTCGAGAATGTAATCTGATATTAAGACATTTTGTTTAGGATGTCTTTGGTATATATAACCATTTATTTCTGTGTGAGATTTTTCGTTTGGGAATGATGTGCGATGGCTAAAGAAAAAAATACCTGAGCCTATGTGTAAACCTGTTCATCCCTCTATAAAGGGTAGATTGAGGTGATAGTGAGTTGTTGGGTAATATTTTTCTACCGGGGCTTTTATAAAGGAGTAAAATATAAATTTTACATTTATTATTCACCCCACTCAAACTTTTCCACATTTAATTTTGAGTTTTTGCCACTGACACAACACAAAAGTCCATAACGTCAATCAATCAATCAAAAAGTGAAAAATCAAATCATTTTTACGTTTGAAAAATCAAACGTAAAAGTGAAAAATCAAATCTACAGTTGTTCTGAATTTATTACACATACAAAATAGAAAATAATTGATTGTGTAAGTATTCACCCCCTTTAGTTAATATTTGAACAGTCATGAGTCTTTTCGGACAAGCCTCTACCTGCATTTTTAACCCATTTTTCTCTGCAAAATTGCTCAAACTCTGTCAAGTTGGATGGGGAAGATCAGTGAGCATATTGGGTTGAAGTCCAGGCTTTGACTGGGCCACTCCCACTCCCGTTCACCTTTGACTGTATGCTTGCTCCTGGAAATCTTCTCCCTTGTCCCAAGTCTCCTCCAGACTTCAGCAGGTATTTTCATCCAGGATTTGTCTGTACTTTGCCTGCAGCTATTTTGCCCTCAATCTTCACAAGCTCCCCAGGTCCTAACACGGATAAGCATCCCCATAGCACGATGCTTCCACCACCATTTTCCCAATAAGGAATGTTTTTCTTAGGATGATATGAAGTGTTAGGTTTGTGCCAATCATAGCGCTTAGCATTAAGGCCAAAAAGCTTTATTTTAACCAGAGACTTTTCTTCCACTTGGTCTCAGAGTCTCCCACATGCCTTCTGGCAAAGTCTAGCTGAGATCTGTAGACAACACTATAAATGTCAAATCTGTAGACAACTCTATCAACATCCACCAGCACACTGATAACATGCTCTCACCATCCTCTACTCAATTTATACCATCAACTGTAATCTCCAACAATGTAGCTGTCAGACTACACAAGTTTGCAGATGACACCACTTTGTTCGGAGTCCTACTACCATGGAGAGGTAAACATGCTGTTAGTCTGATTCAGTCAAAATAAATTTATTAGGTCAACAGTATTTCATTAGCCAAAATAACTTTCAACCTCTCCACCTTGAGATTAAGCACTCAACTTTGAATTCTACTACAACTCTGTTTCCAACAATTCTGGGGCACTGTGTAAAATGTAAAGAAAAGATGAGCAAATCATTTAAACCCTGCATTCAATAGAAAATAGTACAAAGACAACACCTCAAATGTTGAAACTGAGAAATGTTATTGCTTCTTGAAAAATATATGCCCACTTTGAATTTGATGCCAGCAACATGTTTCAAAAAAGCTGGGACAGAGGCAACAAAAGACTGGAAAAGTTGTGTTATGCTAAAAATAAAAACCCGGTGGAACATCCCACAACTAATTAGGTTAGGGTTAGGGAACTGGTTAGTAACATGATTGGGTATAAAAAAGAGCATCCCAGAGTGGTTGAGTCTGTCAAAAGTAAAGATGAGGGGTTCACCACTTTGTGAAAGACTGCGCAGGCAAAAAGTGCAACAATTTACGAATAACGTTTCATAAGGTAAATTTGCAAAGAGTTTGGGGATCTCATCATCTATAGTACACAATATCATTCAAAGAATACGGAGAAATCTCTGTACACAAGGGAAAAGGCCGATAACCAACATGATTCTGTAGTGGACATCAATGCATATGCTCAGGAACACTTCCGAAAACCATTGTCTATGAACACAGTACATCACTGCATCCATACACGCAAGTGAAATCTCTACCATTTAAAAAATAAACCATATAAACAACATCCAGAAACACCGCCAACTTCTCTGGGCCCGAGCTCATTTAAGATGGACTGAGGCGAAATGTCCTGTGGTCTAACAAAAAAAATGTCCTGTGGTCTGACAAATCTAAATTTTAAATTCCTTTTGGGAGACATGGACGCCGTTTCCTCTGGTCTGAAGAGGAGAGGGACCATTTGGCTTCTTATCAGCGCAGTTCAAAAGCTAGAATCCATGATGTTATGGGGGTGCATCTTGCACAACTTTTACAATGGCTCCATAGTAAAAGAGTCCGGGTGCTAAACTGGCCTGCCTGCAGTCCAGTCCTGTCACCCATTGAAAACATTTGGCGCATTATGAAACAAATAATGACTAAGGTGACCCCAAACTGTTGAGAAGCTGCAATCCTATATCAATCAAAAATGGGAAAACATTTTACTTTCAAACTACAGCAATTGGTCTCCTCCCAAAGTATTGTTAATAGAAGAAGTGATACAACACAGTGGTAAACATGCCCCTGTCCCAACTTTTTTAAAACGTGTTGCTGGCATCAAATTCAAAACGGACATGTATTTTTTCAAAAACTATAAAATTTGTTACTTTCCACATTAGATATGCTGTCTTTGTACAATTTTCAATTAAATATAGGGATAAAGGATTTGCACAACATTGCATTTTGTCTGTATTTGCATTTAACGCAGCGTCACAACTTTTTTGGAAATGGGTTTGTAAATCATTCAAATTCCTGGGGACCGTCATTGCCCACAATTTCAGAGATCACCAAGTAGGAACACCAGATGGTGATAGAAAGAAACAAAACATCTCCCAGTCTATCCTAACCCGGTTCTATAAATCACTCCTAGACTTCATCCTCACCTCTTCAATCACAAATGATTTCTTTCTGTGTCCGGCTGCTGCAGAAAGGATAACAAACTTCCACCTGGCCTCCATCAAATTTTTGTTACAAAAATTCTCAGAACAACTATCGAATCACTGATACCTTCAAATAAAAGTTGAGAATCTGTTGAAGATTGAAGCCCGACTTTGGAGTAGGGCAAAGTGAAGTACAATGCTTAACTGTCTCTGTTGAAGAATTAGGGACGTCAGCAGGACAACAAACCTCAACACACACAGCAAGCACACTGGAATGGCTGTCAAGTAAACACTGGACAATCTGGAGTGGCCAGTGAAGAGAGATCTGAATCATACCCAAAAAATTAATAGAACTGAAGTCAGCCATTAAACCTCTAACGTTGAAGGATTGGAGCAGTTTACTGCCATAGAGTCTTACAAGAAATTGCCAGTTAAGAAATATTCAGCAATGTCATTAATAGATACAAGCTGCATTTCTTGGTAGTTATCTTAGATCTAAGCTGTGAAACAGAATACTGTCTCTTGGCTGTCTACTATTTTGTCCTGCTATTTAAAGATTGAAAATTACTGAAGAAAAGTGCCAAGGTGTCTATAAGTTTGCATCTGTTTATGGTTATGAATTAGGGCTACAGTAAGGGTAAACTTTGACTGAACTACAGTATGATAAAATAAGGTTTGATGCTGTAAATACATAACATGGATAAGGAGTTAAAATAGATATTGCAATGCATTAATATTGGTTATAATATGGATAAACACAGTCCCAAATTACACTTACACTAAAGAGCTCCCTCAACTTATTGATATACTGATTCATTGCCAGCAGATCAAATGGAAGTACCCAGAATATAAAATAAATTGTGATCAAAACAGTAAAATAAGAGTTATCTAATCTTTCAGCACACAAACTTAAGTGATGAATGGTTGATGGTTTACCTTGAGATGCTGAGAATACGATCAGGAGGGTGAGCAGAAGGATGGTTATGTTGGCTCTGTTCATGGTTGATGTCCTTTTATATTATTCCTCTCTGTGTTAAGCTGCGGCACTGTGCTGTATGTCTTCCGTTACAATTCTGCTGTAGAATCAACTGGTCTTTCTGGTTATCAAGTGGTTTAGTAAATAAAAGATAACGATGTCCAGCTGCTTGGTCGTATCACAACAAAGCCATATCTCCCACCTCTCTCTCCCTCTCTCTTTTTCTCTCCTACTCACTAAAAGTGTTTTTATCATTATATAGGTATGTATATACTAATATTACATTTATTTTTTTGCTAACTATTTTAGTGTTTATTGTGGGGCGGTTTTCCATCTAGAAACACTACACAGAATGCTCTTGCTGTAGTATTCTTTTGGATATGACTTTTTTTATACTATGTTACTATGTTATACGATGTGTAGGAGATAATGCACGCCTTCCTGTGTCCCTGAATGCTTTTATTGCAAAATGTGGAATATGTGAACCCGGGTCCATGGTCACAGGAAAAGATTTGGTCAGGGGGTACTGAGTATGGTTGATTGAATGGTGGAGTTGAGCGGATATACGAATGATGCATGCCCATTTGCCAAAATTATGCGCGCCTGGCAACCAAAAGAAGGACTATCCACACGTATTGATGCACAGAATCTAGTGATTCCCCAGCACCCCTACTTCCCGTTGCTAAGCATTGGGTTACCATGGGGAATAGTGCAGACTGTGCAGACAATGAAATGTTTCACCAAATCATACATCAGCGTTATTAATATAATTTGTAAACCGGATGGTCTGAATCTGAGTTCACTGAGGTTGAAGAAATAGATAGCAAATGACAAGAATGTTTGCAGACAAACAGTTATTTTACATATTAACTGGACTATATATTGTGGTAGAAGAAAGGAAAACAAGGCAAGTAAATAGTACTCCTAGTTACTTGTAAGAATACAAATATACCATTTATTTTTATAACATTTTTCATATAGAGAATTAGACAGTGCTGCTACTTTTATCACACTTTTTACCTGAAATCCAGACCCTGGCCACATATTTGGTTGTTATAGGAAGCGGTAACTCCCCAATTGCAAACCAAAAATTAGGCTAATAAACCCATAAAATAATATAAACAGTGAAGTTGAATCTTTTGCATTTGCGCATGCTGGCTTTTCATCTCTAGGCTGGTAGGAAACACTACACAATCAATGGATACTTGGGTTGATATCTGACTGTCACAGTGAATAGTCTGAAAAGTCAAATTCACTTGAGGGAACCACCAAGAAGCCTGGATGAGGCAACTCTCCCCAAAAAGTCGAGAAGTCTCTTCCGATTCTCATGGATGGCAAGTGAAGATTGTGTTGCTGTTGCCTTCAGCCTTACTTTTATTTCTGTGTTAGTCTGAGTCAGTGTAAATTTGTCAAACAGAACTTGCACTGGCTCTCAACACATGCATCAAGTTTTCTGCTCTCTTGTTGTATGTTGCTCATGTGAGCCATTCTGTATTCACCAAATTTGGCACTAATCTGGCACCATAGAGAGTACAGTGTGTAGAATAGTTTTACACATTATGCTAGAAAATTGCTGGTGTATACTTTGCCATCTAGTGGACAGGTTGTGGTGATTCTTTCCCACATAAAGAGACATCGATGAGTAAATCACACAAATAATGGTACTTTGAATAAAACACATTTTATGTAAGAGGGACATTATATTTTTCTTACTTACTTTTAATAAGCCTCCTAATCAGATAAAAAGTATTCAGTACTACTAGGTTTTCAGTCAAATATAATAAATAACATTGTTCATGACGAACTGTACAAGTTACACATTTGTGACATCAATAGAAACATATGTATTATTCGCCAGGACAGCAAGATGAGGCCTGTGTAAAGTTATTTACATCTGACATTTCAGTAATTCTGCATGCAGTTATTCTCACACTTGTTCATTTGTCTTAAAATGTGAGAAAACTACAAATCAAGTTAAATATACGGTATATATTTAAATAAATCCCACCTCAATAACATTCTTGCAATTATTGTAATAATACAGTCTTCATTTGTTCTCGTTAGGATCTTCCATTCAAGAATTGACTGGTCCACATTGCTCAGCTTCAGAGACAAACCATTAGAGGTGTTGCAGGGGGTTAGGTACAGTTTTGGGTGCAAGAGAATGAGTGGCCAGTAGGGAAAGAATCACGGAGTGTTGATTCTAACCACATTTTCTGTAGGAGAGAAACAAGTGTTTTCATTAACCCTGAGTTATGTTGCAGAGTAGACCCTGTACTTTGGTATTCTTTATGGCATCCTATTCTGTATACAGTATACGTGTGTGTGTGTGTGTGTGTATATATATATATATATATATATATATATTATATATATAATATGCTCTGATTACACTCCTTGCCACTGCAATGACTGCAGAAAATAGTCAATGCAGAAAACAGGCTAGGATTCGAGTTAGAATAGATATTAACATTCATGGCATAAAATATATTGTACACTGTTAAGCAACAATTATATGTAATTTGAGAACCAAATATGGCTTTTGATCAATATGCCAAGGAAATACAGAAGCAGAAAACAGCCAATTTTATTTTATTGATTTGTTTGGTCTAACAAACACATTTACTCAAATAACGTAACTCATTAACAACAATCTATAAAACATCCATGAACTTACATTTTGATTTGTCCGTTATTTAGTCCTGTTACGAAGCGCCCATTTGGGGTAAGACAGACTGATTTTCCTTTCTTCGACATCACACTGGGGTAGTGGGGAGAAACCATTTAAATATTTTCGGGTGAATGTATATGAGTTTTCTTATTGTATAATATGGTTGTTCAGACCTGTTGGGTTGTAATATATGCCTAATATACCACGGCTAATGGCGATATGTAAGAACAGCCCTTAGCCATGGTATATTGACCATATACCACATCTCCCCATGCCTTAATGCTTAAGTTAGGATAGGTTGATTTAACAACTCACATGACTTCTTCCTTGGAGCAGTATACACGAGGAGGGTACCGTTTACAGTGAATGACTAAATTAGGTAGCATGTAATCCACTGTATCAATGCAGCGACACTGAACTGAAGGTATCCCTGTGGACAAGAAAGAGAAACTCAAACAACCTGCGAGGTACACCTTAAAATAAGATGTCTAACACTTATGCAAACAGTTTTTCTAATACAGTTTTAATGTTTTAGGGGACCCTATTGATCATAAAAGATATGTAAACAGACACGCAATAAATAACAACATTCTTGTTAGATAATAAAGTTACAGTTAATTCAAAGGACTGGATTATATCCGTTGTGCAGATGATTCATGCTATTGAAATGTAAAGGGTAGTTTGCCCACAGTCACAAGTACTGCTTATTCAAAAATACATTACAACATACTACAAACTTTTTATCCAGGCACAGATAATTATTTCATTGTAAGTCAGTTACCTTCAGTCATGTAGATGCCTGTGCTGAGGAGGAAAGCAATTAAAACCACTCCAGCTTTCATGATGGACTTGACTCTCGACTGTGCAAGCAATGACCTCGACTTTTCTTGATCCTGTTGGCTGTATGTGCGGTGTAGCTGTGTTCTTTCGGACTCAAATGCATGTGTGTTAGAAGGTACTACAAAAAGCCAGCCACAGTTTTCATTCCTCTGCAGATGCAAGTGATTGCCTCAGTACAACGAGGAGTCTTTAGAGAGTGAATGTTCTCAACTCATCTGGTGCAGCCTAATATAGTCTCTGAGCCAATAAAAGTGACTCAAGCATACATGACAAAGTCGAATCTCTCTCTCACACAAACACCCACCTGCAAATCATCCCTCCCCTCTCACTTTTTACACAGTTAAATAGCAGTTCATCAGATCTTCACCAAAAAAAAAAATGCTTTTCTATGCCTTTTTAGGACTTTCCTTCCTGTTTCAACCCTCAAATAAAGAAACTTACATTAAAGCCAGACTTCACTCTTGCAGTATGCACTCACACACGAGTATCATCTAACCATCATTATTCATGTCACCATGAGTCTCAAGGGGCTAAGGCAGATTTTAGCCATAAGTTAGCCAATATTCAGTTTATTGTCCAATCACAAAAGCTGCAATCACACTTGATTTACATACGCATGTGACGTGCCGTCAACAACAGCTCTGTTTCAGTTCTTTAACTCAGCAAACTATTGTTGTTTAAGTATCCCGGGTTTATCTGAGCGAAGTAGCTACTGTAGCTAGCTTTTGATGTAAATCTTGGAAATATGTCAAAAGACTAAGGTCTAGGTAGTCCCATTCTACACCTCATGTATATGTTTTCACGTCGCCGCTTATCTGTTTGTGTAGTTTTAACAGGGTGGACATCTTGATCAACCGATGTCTGAAAGATGTCAATTGAGCCATGTGAGCATTTTTAAATGCAATTATTGTTATGATAACTTTATTCGCATGAGAGGGAACATAACATTTGTAGCTTGTCAGAGATAGAATGTCTTATTTGTCCATTAGCCCAGGGGTTAGGAATACCAGTGGGAATCCCTAGTGTTAAACCCTAGCCCAGGGTAATCAAATTGTTGTGTGTATACAGGCTAAGCTAGCCAAGGGCTGTTCTTAGCCTGGGGCGAAGATAGCCCTTGGCTAAGATAGCCTGTGGTTAAGAATAATGCGAAAAGGCCTAAGGTGCTTATAAAAGAGACCATGTGGCTATATGTTCAGAGGGTACTGCTTTAAGACAGGGCTACCCCTAGGGCTGATTGCAGCATTAGAAGTGATGTCTAGGTTACAGTCTGAATGGGTTTGAGTTGGGCAATCATCTTAGAGGTCCGTTGAGCTTGCCAAGAGATTGCCCTTGATGACTACATTATACATTATAGTCCATCTATGTTTGCTGTGGAAGGAAGAAACAAATGCTGAATAGTGTAGAATCATTGTGTTAAATTGCTATATAATATCTTGAAAATCAAAAGATACAAATGTAAGTTGGTCTACCAAAAGTGAAACAAAACCATCAGTGCAAGTGGGAATATGTGGATTTGGGATCAAATTGTCTCTATGCATGGCTTAAAAGCAATTGACAAGAGAAAACTAAATGTTCACTAAATTCATTAAATTAGCTTTACCTCAAGGAATTATGGAGAGTTGGTTTGAATGCAAACTTTTGTTGCTGCAAACATGTTGCTTCTTTTATTTTTCAGCTGTCCTGTAACTTTACTGTGACTCCAAAGACTGCACTGTGGGTTTGCTGAAAAATTACACCCCACTTATCGAGTGAGGACATTTGCAGTGAGGTAGAGCTATTGCACATATCGTCCCAGACCCCTTTCAGATATCTAATTTCATTGACACTTTTCCATCAGTTTCCACCTTTCAGTGAGCAACACAATCTCTATTTCACGTATTCACTATCCAAAAAAACGTATAAAATCAACACATGCCAGCCAAACAAAAATGGACACAGTCAGGGCCATGCTATATGTAGCACTCCAGAAATACTGAGGTCATGAGTTACAGCAATTTGTACCTTTTTGTACCTTTTTCTGCCTCCTCTCTGGACACTACAGCTGGAATATTAGATTGTATCACTTTTTACACAAAAACTAACCCACCTCTAACCCTCTTCTCATTAATTCAGATCGAAGCATGTTTTTGAGAGTTTAGAAAGCAAAAACTGACTACTATAATCAGTTTCAAATGATGTAAGTTAATATGTTGATAAATCTATCTATTATACTTTACAGACTTTATGATTTCACTGTTTGTTTTAAGTCAGAGAACAACAACTGCTCTTTGCTCACTTGATTCAATAAGGGTCTGTCGGGTCTGCCGACATGAGCTGCATCTATGGGCATCTAAGTCAAAAATAGTTGACGATACCAGGGGTCTAACAAGCAGACTCATACCAGGGGTATTCGACTCTAACAAGCAGACTCATACCAGGGGTATTCAACTCAAACAAGTAGACTCATACCAGGGGTATTCAACTCCAACAAGTAGACTCATACCAGGGGTATTCAACTCTAACAAGTAGACTCATGGCAGTAATTGCTGCCAATGTGCCTCTACCAAATATTGACTAAAGGGGGTAGTTAGGGTTAAAAAATCCTGGAAATGAAATTAGTTCAAATACCTGTAAACATACCTATATTGAGAGTCAACCTGTCACTATATTTTGACCATAGCACTCTGAAAACTCTAATTCCCCTCCGTAATACAAAGGGTTGTACTGGCTCAAGTTCTCACCTCCCGCCAGTCCTTCAAAAGGAGGTATTAAACAAGAAGAAAAGAGACAGACAGCGGCATGACAACTGATGTCACTGAGTTATTTCCTCCTTAGAGTTGCTTTTCACTGTGAGTGTAGGTAATGAATCAGTTTAAGACAGGGAAGCTTGATGCCTCCCAACCTCCATTCAGAGGACCTTAACAGTGAACTGGGATCCCATCTCAGCAAACACTGACAACCCTCACTATTCTGACCCAACAATACACATGGGATGTGGGAGCTGGATCAATAGCACACTCATTGTTAGTACATGGGTGACCGTTAGTATGAGCATAATTATACTAACCACAACATTACAATGCCGCTTCAATGAACACATATGGGAGGCAACGATCCCTTGTTTAATTAAAATTTATACCGGGTGAATACGTATTCAGTCAATTATTTTTCTGTTCTCAGGTTGTAATAGAGTACAATTTCTAGATTTCATTTGACATTAAGGATTTGTTTTGTGTTGATCAGTGGCAATAAACTCTCATTAAATCAATTCTGATGTCATGTTGTAACAATAAAGGTTTATTTTATCAAGTGTGTGTCACGATTTTGGTAAAGCAGGACGCCAGCCACAGAGTTAACAGACAACGATGGATTTAATGACAAAACTAGGGCAGGGGAAAAAACAACAAAACAGCAGGAAGACAAGGCAGGCAGGCTGGAAAACATACACAAAACACACTCAATGATTCAACAAGGGCTGAACAGAACTTCAGGCTAAATAGGAAGCTAACAAGACACAGGTGAAACTAATGACGGAAGGACAGGCTACATTCAAGAATAAAGGCCAATAACCAAACAGAACAGGCTACATTCAAGGAAAACGGCAAAAACAAAACAGAACCTCACAGTGTGAACATAATTGAAATCTCAATGCTACTTTTCTAAGTCTCTTTCTTCACAATATCTGCTATTTCTGTCTCGTCCATCACGTCACATTCTCTCTTTCTTTGTCTGTGTCTCCATTCCTGTGTCTCTTGTTTAGGGTTGTTTGGTTGTCCCTTTCCATTTCCGTGTGTCAGTCAGGAAAGAATACTTAGGTTCATTCACTAGTCTTTCACAATATATAAATATACATTTGAAGTCGGAAGTTTACACACACCTTAGCCAAATACATTTTAACTCAGTTGTTCACAATTTCTGAAATGTAATCCTAGTAAACATCCCTGACTTAGATAAGTTAGGATCACCTCTTTATTTTAAGAATGTGAAATGTCAGAATAATAGTAGAGAGAATTATTTATTTCAGCTTTTATTTCTTTCATCACATTCCCATTGGGTAAGAAGTTCACATACACTCAATTAGTATTTGGTGGCATTGCCTTTAAATTGGGTCAAACATTTTGGGGAGCCTTCCACAAGCTTCCCACAATAAGTTGAGTGAATGTTGGCTGATTCCTCCTGACAGAACTGGTGTAACTGAATCAGGTTTGTAGGCATCCTTGCTCGCATACACTTTTTCAATTCTGCCCACAAATATTCTATAGGATTGAGGTCAGGGCTTTGTGATGGTCACTCCAATTCCTTGACTTTGTTGTCCTTAAGCCATTTTCCCACAACTCTGGAAGTATGATTTGGGTCATTGTCAATTTGGAAGACCCATTTGCAACAAGCATTACCTTTCTGACTGATGTCTTGAGATGTTGCTTCAATATATCCACATCATTCTCCTTCCACATGATGTCATCTATTTTGTGAAGTGCACCAGTCACTCCTGCAGCAAAGCACCTCCACAACATGATGCTGCCCCCCCCCCCGTGCTTCACGGTTGGGATGGTGTTCTTCAGCTTGCAAGTCTCCCCCTTTTTCCTCCAAACATAACATTGGTCATTATGGCCAAACAGTTTGTTTGGCCAAGTTGTTTCATCAGACCAGATGGATATTTCTCCAAAACATATGATCTTTGTCTCCATGTGCAGTGGCAAACCATAATCTGGCATTTTTATGGTGGTTTTGGAGCAGTGGCTTCTTCCTTGCTGAGCGGCCTTTCAGGTTATGTCGATATAGGACTTGTTTTACTGTGGATATAGATACTTTTGTACCCCCTTTCCTCCAGCATCTTGACATGGTCCGTTGCTGTTGTTCTGGGATTGATTTGCACTTTTCGCACCAAAGTACGTTCATCTCTAGGAAACAGGACGGGTCTCCTTCCTGAGCAGTATGACAGCTGCTTGGTCCCATGGTGTTTATGTCGCGGCCAAGTAATTTGGATATGTTTGGTACCTTGCCTGTGAAAAGCTCGTATGGCATTTTCTTTGTGCGTCTGCTGTAGCACCTATTCCTCACATAAGCTGAGATCTGTATAACATAGTTCCATAGCTTATCTGATAACCCGCTCTCTATCAGTAGGCATCTGCTCATATCATAGAGTGTTCTCCAACCTCTCTCCGCTGTGCCATTTTGGTGGGGTGAATAAGGCGCAGATGTTTCATGTCTAATCCTATTTTTTGTTAACAGTGTCTGGAAATCCCGACTTGTAAACTCAGTGCCGTTATCTGAATGGATACACTTGATTTCTCCGTAGGGTGCTAAGAATCTTTCTGTGGCCTGCACTGTATCACTCTTGGACTTAAGAAAGTATACAAACATAGTACCAGAGTAGTCATCTGTAAATGACTGCGCATATCTGTGTCCTTCCATGCCCGGTATTGGCACCGGCTAAATCAGTGTGGACTAGTTCTAGAGGCTTCTTTGCCTTCCTATCTAGCTCCTTATTTCTTGTCTGAGTGAACTTTCCTTGTGTACACACCTCACATAATCAATTCAACCCAACTACACCTCCCTTAATTTCCATGCCCTTCACAACACCTTGCAACATTTTCACATCTTCGTAATTGCAATGACCCAATATTTCATGCCACGTCTGCATATCATGACATGCTTTACACTGATCATCATTTGTTTCAACAGTTGGCAAGTAATACAAATTTTCATTCTCATGAATGTCAAACCTGCTACCATCCTTGGTGACCATGTGACTGTCCCCCTTTTTGAAGGTGATTGTCGCTCCTCCA
Source organism: Esox masquinongy (assembly GCA_016801175.1). Classification (NCBI taxonomy): domain Eukaryota; kingdom Metazoa; phylum Chordata; class Actinopteri; order Esociformes; family Esocidae; genus Esox; species Esox masquinongy. The sequence goes on along the minus strand of JACXGI010004610.1, from coordinate 31,241 downwards.
TTTGTTGCTCTTGCCACTGAGAAGATGTCGTGTGGGTAAGATGGCATGTAGAGCGTATCTCGTAGCTGCGCTGTATGTTGTCGTCCAGCGTTGCCTAGAAGATGTATCACCGCCGTTCCTCTGTTGGGCCATTCCACTGCACTTGCTTCCATCAGCTAATTCCACTGAGTGGGTCTCTGGCTGGAACGAGCTGTCGAAGTTCTCAAACTTGTTGATGTCATTCACAATGTGGGAAGTTGCCCATGCGTCCACCATGATGCCTTTCATTTTCACGTTATCTGGTGGTCTTCCACTTTTGACGTACTTGGCCTTGAAGAGGTGGTCTCGGTCGCCATCTTGTTCCTCAGCAACTTTTCTGACGCCATCTTGTCCCCCACTTTTCTTACATAGTGATTCTGCATGCGTGTTGTTCTTACAGTAATTGCACCACACTTTTCTGAAACACTTTCTCGCCCTGTGTCCTTTTATTCCACACTTGTAGCAAGTAATGTTGGCATCTTCTTTTCTGTTACCATGTGGCTTGCTGTGGCCTCCGCCCTGTCTTGTATGGGTCTTCATCACATTATCTGTAGTCGGTTCTGTCATTTTTATTTTCTCTGATTCTTCATAGACCCGTAATCTTCTTTTGAAGTTTACAAACGTAACGTTATCTTCATTTTGCGTTACATGGACGGCTAGCGGTTTGAACGAGTCTGGCAGCCCGCTTAGCATCATACGATTAGCCCGTCACTCATGGTCTCTCCTGCATCTCTTAATGCTGTAATGATGTTCTCTGCTTTTATTAAATAGTCTGTAACCGTCTCGTTGTCTGCCATGCGCAACTTTGTCAATGAAGTGTACATATTTATAATCCGCGGCTTGCTTTTTCCCGAATAATGTTCTTTAAGTATACGCAGGGCTTTCCTGCCATCATCAGCAGCTTCATGTCTAATTAGCGATAGGCTCTTATCGTCTATTAGCCTTACCAGCTTGGCATAGCAGTCAGCATTTTTCCGTCTGTCTTCAGCTAGCTGATCTTCGTTTGCATCAATGGGCTCTCTTAAGATAGTGTCCTTTAACTTTAGAATGTGTAGGTAGCCTAGGAACCGCGTTTCCCAAAGGTCATATTTCTCCTCAGACCCGTCGAATAAAAGCTGCGGTGCTGGAACTCCTGTTGCTCGGTGGGCCATCTTGTCTTCCCGCCGACTTTCCTAGCTTCTTCTTCTGCTAGCTAACTACCGCGTAATACGTTGCGTTGAACTTATTCACGCTCGCTTATCTTCAACCCTGGGCCCATAACCTGTTATCTGACTTGCGCAGGCTTAACTTGACGTGAAAGTATAAGCGAAGCGTCTTTTCTATATAGTTATTTATTCCATACATGTACATGGCTCTGTTCATCCGTCCTTATCATTGCATACAAGTGAACTTAACTGGCATACATTGGCATACACTCAGGTATAAGAGAACGTAATTCCTCAAATATAGCAACCAACACTATTACCGTAATGTATTGATAAGAGTGTTATCCATAAATTATATTTAACATCCCTCCCTCCAAGATTCCACCCCACCGCATTACAGTATATTCACTGCAATTTACCACATGCATTAATTAGCCCCCTCCTGCCAGCTGATTATGTCCCTCCCTGGCGATACCGAACAGATATTAATATACCACACAACAATAATATTGAGATAAAAATATTCTGTACTGGTCGCAGGTCCCCGCGGCCAGTATCGGGGCTATAGCCCCAGATCTTTTATAAATAGCCCCGGATCTCAAATTGACCAAAAATTAAAATAATATAAAAATAGCCCCTGATCTATTCATCTGTAATTCCGATCGTACATTATGACAATGTAGACGTGTAGGCCGCTAGCGTGTACATAAAAATTTTCCGCCTGTAGATTCAAAACCCTGTACTTTCTGTCCCGGGCGGGGCGGTGGACTAAGTCCCGAATGTATTGTGATCCTAGCGAGGCCTCTGCTTTTGATACCTGCCTATATGTTTTACAATTCTGGAACTATAGAAGAACTTCATGGAAGAACCCCCAAAATCAAGGAAAATATACAAAAACAAAAGTAAGTCAACATGCAAAGTAGTTTATTGTTGTTTGTTGATCTTGTGATCTCATCAATACAGCTGCCTCGCAGCGCTCCGCTTCTGAAATGATCCCGGTGGAGTATGACACGGCGTGGAGGACGGAACAAAACCTCACCGGAGCCAGAACGCTCCGCAGAAGCGCCCGGTGTAAACCCGGCGTAGGCTGCGGAGCGACACACCCACTGCTCCCCCTGTTACACGCTCTTAAGGAAAGTACAATATTTATCTCGTCCCTTCAATTATACTTAGCAAGCGTTGAGCGTAGTACAGAGGTGTCAAACCGGTTCCATGGAGGGCCGAGTGTCTGCAGGTTTTCGCTTTCACCTTGTAATTGATTGATTAATCAGTTCACTGATTGGTTAGTTTCTACCCTCACCAGGTTGTTTAGGTCAGAACTGGGAAAATTTAGAGGAAAAACCAAAAACCTGCAGACACTCGGCTCTCCGGAAACCTGGGAGCTTTACCAGAATTTCACGAAGCTAAACACAAGGCATTGGCTTGCATAAAGGAATGCACAATTCACATTGGAATCCAGCTGAGGTTTTGACAGGAAAATTTTTTATGTAATTGTTACAATCATTTTAGTAATGGGTGCAAAATATTTATTTTACTACATGATTGGATTACTTTAGACAAATTTAAGTGTTTGATGTTTGTGTAGCTAAGATGAGTAGTCACTGTACATGCAAAAAAGGGATTATAAAACAATTCCAAAATATCAACCTGAAGCAGAGAATGCATGGGAACATTTTCATTTTAAATTTATAAAAATTGAGTAAAAATCAGTATAACATAAACGTTTTAAGTTATTAGGAACATTTCTCTAACTTTGAGTTACACTTAGTAGAAACATTTGAGTAAGAAATACATTAGAGTTTACAGTGCAGAATATTTGCAGATAGGATGACAACTTATTCACTAAAGATTGTATATACCCTTACCCTAGAATCAACAAATAGTTCAGAGGGCACACCTTTGTGCATTTTTCTGTTAGTGTAACGTCAGCAAAAAACAGCATGCAATCTAATCAATAGGATAGGGTTAGGGTTAGGTAATATGTCACCTGTTAGAAAATGAATTTCATTCTCTAACATAATTCTAGCCTAGGTTTTCTCCGTTTCATTGATTTCCTTTTTCGAGTCCCACAATATTAATGTTCCTAACGTTGAACAATGCTGGGAACGCAAAAAAGATAATTAACTAAATGAAAATGTGGCTAAATGCTATTTCACAAATAAAATGGTGCGTACATGGCAATTACATGTGTTGACCCTCCATGAAATTCGGCTTTAATGTAAACCTCATGCAAGTGGTCAGATTGAGGATATGAAGTGGATGACAAAAAGTGACCCGGAATACATTTTATCATTTCTGATTTATAGAGGAAGGAAATATTGCAACACTGTTCTTCAGCTTTAATGGTTTGTTTAAACAATAATGTTTAGATAATTCAGGTCTTGCCTTTAAGATTTTGTAATAGAAAAAACATTTTGCTCTTGCCATTTCTGTAACTACATTTTTAAGTTAAATATCACTGTTCACTATGACTTTACAGTAAGCTTGTGAGTAAGCTTGTAAGCTTGTGAGTGTGTTCCGTAACATTGTATGACACTGATGTTGGAATTTGACAATAGGGTAACACAATGCTATTTATCTATGAACAATTTCAGAATTTTCTTTTGCTTTGCCTTGACAAAATGAGGTATTGGTCATTGGAAGGATCTACCACCGACTAAATTCCTGCATTAATGAAAGTCTGGGAGTTTTAATTCTAAGATAAACATGAGGCGTTAGTGAATTATGTGTGGGAAAATACATGTACTCCACTCAGATGGTCTGTGTGAAATGTTGGCACCCAGTGGCCTATTTGGGTATTTTACATACTAATGGGGTCAATCAGACAGACACCCAAAATGTCCGAGGGATCTGATCTTGCAATCTAGGGTTATGGGTCAGATGCTCTAACATCTAAGGTATCTGAAGCTTTCGCAACAGAATCGGACAGTAGAAAAACACTGAGTTCATGGAAAAACCAGATGGCGTGCTGAACAAAACAGAACAAATAGGCAAACAAAGTAGTGAACTAGTTGGGCCATAGAAAATGGAAGTACCATAGGGTGATGAGTTGTTTTGGCAAGTGAATAACTTATGCAAGTGCTTTTCCGACAATACACAAGTAATGGCGGTTTTATGTTAAATGTTATGATGGACCATTCACTTTATTACAACTTGAATCAGAGCCCTTTACTTTTTCCCTATTTTTTTACATTACAGTCTAATTCTAAAATGGATTGAATAGATTTAAATCCTCATCAATGTACACATCAGTCAAAATCATATGACATAGGTACATGGAGTAGAGATGACTGTAGGAAAAAAAATAAAACATTGTAATATTTCAGTAAATTTTATCAAGAACAAAATCACAACAACCTCTTTATTTGATGTTTCAGGCATCTCATATTGACCAAAATAAGAGTAGTCAAACTATGTTTTTTATATACAATGATTTTTGCGTGCACTCTCCTTCTCCGGCGCTCCACCTCGACGGTGTACTAACTGCCAGCTGGAGATTGATGGCAGCAGTGCACTCGATGGACACACCTGCTCCCCATCACCAATCACATTGTCTATATGTTTGTCACTGTTTCACCTGGACCTCACAGAGTATTGTTCTGTCTATGTCGCTGACTGTGAGGTGCAGCTACTTTTTTCTATATACACTGCTCAGAAAAGGGAACACGTAATCACCTAGTCAATTAAACTTCAGCCTAAGCGATTGTGAACCAATGTCACCTGTTTTGGTGCAAATGAAAGTGACTACAGGCGCGCTGGAGAGGCAACAGCAAGACAACCCCCAAAAAGGGAATGGTTTTGCAGGTGGTGGTCACAGACAATTGCTCTCTTCTTATCCTTCCTGACTGATTCTTCTCTAATTTTGTATTTTGCTAGTGTCCTTGTCACTACTGGCAGCATGAGGCGGTACCTGCAACCCATTCAGGTTACACAGGTAGTCCAGCTCCTCCAGGATGGCAAATCCATACGTGCCGTTGCAAGAAGGTTTGCTGTGTCCCCCAGTACAGTCTCAAGAGCATGGAGGAGATACCAGCAGACAGGCCGTTACACGAGGAGAGCTGGGCAGGGCCGTAGAAGGGCATCAAGGACCGGTATCTGCTCCTTTGTGCGAGGAGGAACAGGAGGAGCACTGCCAGAGCCCTACAAAATGACCTCTAGCCGGTTACTGGTGTTCATGTTTCTGACCAAACTGATGTCTCATGTCCTCTAGTAGGACCTGTGCCCATATCCCAGCACCATGTAGCTCGGTTGACATTTGCCAGAGAACACCAGAATTGGTAGGTCTGCCAATGGTGCCCCGTTCTCTTCACAGATGAGAGCAGGTTCACACTGAGCACATGTAACAGATGTGGAAGTCTGGAGATGCCGTGGTGAATGTTATGCTGCCTTCAACATCATCCAGCATGATCGGTTTGGCGGTGGGTCAGTGATGGTCTGGGAGGCATATCCTTGCAGGGTCGCGCAGACCTCCACATGCTAGCCAACGTTACCCTGACTGCTGTTAGGTACCGGGATGAAATCCTTAGACCCATCGTCGCCGCCAAGTAGCGCCACAGACTGTCCAGGAGCTCACTGATGCCCTGATCCAGGTCTGGGAGGATATCTCCCAGGACACCATCAGCCGTCTCATCAGGAGCATGCCCAGATGTTGTCGGGAGTGCATACAGGCACATGGGGGCCATACATACTATTGAGTCACATTATGAGTGTGCTGTGATGAAATTCATGCAGGTTGGAACAGCCTATGATTTCAACTGTTTACTTTGATTTTAGGTGTGAGTTTGATGAGGGTGTGCACACTTATGCAACCAGGTTATTGTGAGTTTTTTATTTTTCCCCCTCAAAGATTTCAGTTTGTTTTTTCAATTGAATTGTTCACGTTATAGGTCACATTAAAGGTGGAAAAAGTTCTGACATGATTTATGTTTGTCTCATTCTTTTACATCACAAGAACCTGGCATTTTAACAGGGGTGTGTAGACTTTTTATATCCACTGTACATGTCAGGTTCACAGAGATCCCGCGGAGAGCAACAGCAAACTAAAGCAGGAGACCCACTGCCCACTGACTGAGGTTCAACCCTCATTATAATGGCACACCTGTATGGGCAGATTGAAGACAGAATTTGGGTTTGGCATGGCAGCTGCAGACTGCCAAGGGGCGAAAGAAAGCTTTTTAGGTTATTGTTCCACTCCCCTTTTCCCCAAAGTTTAGACTGGTCACAAATAAAGAATTTAAACAGATAAATTTTCAAGTGCAAGCATTGCTCCGGGACTCCTGATTATGGCCGTCCATCAGACCAGGCTAAACACTCATCATGTTCTCAGTGCTGATGTTTCTGTACTTGTACTCCGGATGTAAAATCTTTCAGTCAGGACTGTTTATCTTATGTTGTTTAGTCTGCTGGCATGATCTCAAAATGAGTAGGGATGGGCTGCGCCAGAGATGCCTAGAGATGCGGATGTACAGACTCATTTTAATATAATTTCATTAAATGTGAAGATGCATGTTTGCCCAGATCAATAGGATATGAAGGAGAATGTGTCTAAGCCATTCAGAACAGGCAGTTTTCTCCAAAGGCAGCTCCCCAAGAGCAAATAATAAATTCTGCATTCAGTAAAAACACCAACAGAAAACTGTGTTAATGTTCAAACGTTTCTCTGCTCATGTTGTTATAGGGACCCCACCGAACCAAGTGGGACACACATCAACTACATGTATACTACAAATACGTATTAGACTTCAGTCTTTTGACATATACTTATGTTCAGAGCAACGTAACCCTGTAAGTCTTTTGTTAGGCAAAAGTCACTGATGCCGTTTCTGCTAGTCCATAAAACCTGTTCAGAGGAACATAAACCAGCAGGGCTACCTGTCGCTCAGAAGACTGTGGAATCATCTTCCCCTTTCAGATATCCTCCTCCCCATGAAAACCAAAACCTACCCCAAACAAACCATTTGCTACAGACCTCTCACTTTGACCTAAATTGCAAGGAATTGTCACCTAAAATAATTTCGCTCATAAACATTTCAATGACAAAGCGTCATCGTGTACCCCGTCCTGCATCATCTGGAGAACCCAGAGGTTGATAGTCAACTGCTGTATGTGGACTTTCGATGAGCATGGAACATCTCACAGCCACAGATTCTCCTCATCCTTCCCAGTCAGCACAGACAGATGTCATCAAATTCAAACCCAGGTTTGTCCAATGAAGGGACGACCACATCACAATATCAAGAAAGCCATGTAACTGTTTTTTGGGGGGGGTTTTACCTACCTTCTGTAGATGTCCCCTCTCCTGTGGTCGGGTGCTTCAGGACAATGTTTAGATCTACTCTTAACAATGCTCCAGGGACCTACAGAGTAAAATTTTCTTCAGGGTTTTTGGAGTCAAACAAGTCATTCTTCGATTCTAGCAGGCTGTCATAGAGCACCTCATTCTATGAGATCCCAGCTTGGTTTTCTGGAAAGTCAGTCATCTTAAAATCACATTTCTGGGTCCAAGTATCAATGAAAAATTCAGTTGCTTTTCTATTCGTTAACACGGCATAATAAAATAATCTCAGACCCTTCTCGTGTGCTCCCTTGAAAGTTTCAGCTTCTATCATGATGAGTACTGCCAATCAGGTTCCTCAGTGTACGTTGAATGGATGTAGACACTCCTTCATACCACTGAGTCATGCTCCTAACAGACGTATGTAGGGGGAGGCCAGGTGACGTGCATACATTACCAGAGGTTCAATTGGGCGGGAGCCAGCAGGACATGAACTCCTGCACATATGGTCGAAATGACACCTGTGGGGGAGCTGAGCTCCCGTACTTCCAACGGTTTAACATTTTAGATACACACTTCCCAAATCCCAATTTAACCCCTGGTACTTACTTTTAAACAGTGAGTACCAGCAGCTATTGTTATTGGTTGTTTCTGGAGGGAGAGTGGGGTTGACTGAAGAGAGAGGGGATGAATGCCTGACACATGCTCACCATCCTGGGGATCATAGCAGTGGATGGAATCTCACTTAATACTGAATAGGCACGTGAACATACACTAATCAGCCTATGTTGGAGAGCCATATGGACATCAGCCATATACTACTATTGTCCATCCGCTGACCTCTAAAAATGGCTTGCCGTTTATGTATTTGTTCCAGGTTTTTCCAATGATTAATGAATCAGACATGGATAAAACCCATGAGATATGATTAGATCCTCTCTCTTACACAAAAAAACATTTTGAAATGATATTGGGTTAGGTAAGGCAGAAAAACCCCTAACAACAGGCCTTGATGAATCATAGATGAACGGTATATCAAAGCCATGCAACTGCTGTACAATGTTTTAAGAGAGCTTTGTTGACTGGTTTTTATAAGCTTTCTCTTGTTTGTTCAACTTTGGGAGAGAACTTTTTTGACGTGTGTTTACAAGCCTTTTGATGTTCATTCAGCTTTAGAAAATAATTTTGTTGACCTGTACATAAACTTTGTTCACCTGTTTTTACAGACCTGTTTCTTCAAGGATGTAGATGGTAGGAAACTTGTTAAGCAGTGTGTGTTGTTTTGTACCTTAGTGTTACAAACCCAGGGGCTCTAGCAGACTAGGGTGGATGGTACAGAGACCCGTAACATAAAACTCATGCAAATTAGTGTAGTGTAAATGAACAGTGAGAACAAATGACACAGACAACCAAAGCTACCGTCAAACATAAAGCGTTTATTATAAACACACGGTAAAGGGGGTAGGGAAAAGGCGCTGAGCTGGACCCAAGAAATAATATAGTCAAAACACCCCTAAACTGAACTTGCCTGCCTCAAGAACCGCTTAGCTGACTACTAACCAATGCAAAAATACAGTGGGTGGGCCGCTCAGTTATAACTAGTGTTTTTAGACAAAGTTTTCCTACGGGTTGTGTATGCCCAAGGGCGACTTGCTAAAAAAAAAACTTTTCCCAGGGACACAGGGACAAACAAAAACACACAGGTTGAATGAGGACTAAACAGCACACAGCAAACAATTGACTAGACAACACCAAACAAAACACCACAGCAATACATACATGAAACAGGACAAAGTGAGATGTATGTGCTAAACTAAGTGATGTATGTTTGAACAAAGTGTCTGTCTTTCAAAAAACCGTATGTATCTCAAGAGTGTCTATGTCCATGTGGGGTAAATCAAAAGAGTCTCTCTGGGAGAACCAACTCATTGGGTTTTTAAGCCAGGGATGTGTGATGTGATTGGGTAATGGAAAAAGGAACAAGTGGTGCAATTAGGAGGGGTGTCCACCGATTGGTCCACCTCAGCAGTCAGGCGATGCACTCATGACTGCCAGGTGGGAAACACCAACAAGCACAACCAGGAACATAAGGGACACCTGTGGAGATGTCAGGAGGGGAAAAAACACAAACACTCATACGGGGTACCTGCATGTGTAACACTAAGGTTATCTTGATTTGTAGCATATCTGTCTTCTGATGGACAGTGGACATTTATTGGTCTACGAAGGAGGGTGGCCTTCCATTCCCAACAGGAAAAAATCCTCAATTCCATGCTATTTTACCATAAGTATGACTTCTGATTAGGAAGTAACCTGTAGCATTTGGTGCTGAAAGTTGCTTCTTCATACATACATGCATGAATAAAGGTTCACTCATTGGTATGGAGACCTATAGACTTTTTTCTTGGTGGATTCTAAGCTTGATCTGTAACCATAGCAACAAATTCTCTGAATCAAACTTATTGGACCTTGAATAGATCCTTTAGATATCATACCATATCATTTATGAGGCCAACTTACTGAACAAATTGTAAGTCACTCTGGAAAAGAACGTCCCCTAGTCCAGATCTGAGTTTCCTTGGAGAAATTTGTTTACTTCAGAAATTCTCAGTTTGACAGGAAATGTAGGTATTTGGTATTTTCAGGAAGGAGAGGTTGTGTTTGAACTTTTTGAAATGTTTATTGGAGCTGATCCATTACAAAACTATATAAACTAAAGACGATTTAATCATCCAAGTATTTTGAAATGAAAAGCAGTCAGTTAAGTAACAAGTAACAAGTGGACAGATTAAGGGGATTTTATTAATGTATAGGACTACCATTCTTGCCATATCTATAATATTCAATACTACTACCAATATTGCTGCTAACTTACAGTACAGTGAACTGCTGCTATGTACAGGGTTATGTATATTATTTCTTTATCCTCTTGCTATATTTTTGCTGTGTGTACATTTTTTAAACTTAAATTCTCACTACGTAGTTGTGGTGTGCTATGCCACCATTCATAAGCCTATTGCACACATATGCATCTATAATATTCAATAACTCTTCCAATTGCTGCTAGTTTACACAGTTATGTATATTACTGCCATATTTGCCATATCTAAATGTTAAAAAAATACCCAGATTGCTGCTATATCAATAATACTACCCAGATTGCTGCGAGTTTACAGTACTCTTTTTTTAAACTGCTGCTAGGGTACAGTGTTATGTATATTGTTGCTTCATTTTATTATTATTTTCTGTCTAGCTATATTTTGCTTATATACTCTTCTTAACTCTTACTACGTTGTTGTTCCATGTCACAAGAATTTCATTGTGCAGGATGATGCGGCGTTGTTTGGTGCATTTGACAAATAGACCTTGAAACCTGAACTTGGATTTTCTTTTTTCCTTGTAGTCACATTATATTCCATACTACCGGAAAAAGCAACAATTTCACCAAAATATTAAATGAATTCACCTCAACACGTTATCAGCCTCTCAACACGTTATCAGCCTCACCGCAACATCAAATTTAACCATCATTCCTCGTGGTCCCCTTAACCCTACCAATTTGTTACCAACAGCTTTAGTTGGTGAGCCTCAGGACTGCTCGGTCATTACACAAACAGTTGCTTGCACTTTGCCCTGGTCTACAGCAGAAACATTTACTACACACTGAGATGTATTATGTGGATGGCAGTAGTAAATGAAACCTTGATTGTTCATTGTATTTGGGCTATGCTATTCGTAGTGGTTTTTAATGGGGCTAAATGGCCCCCTCATTGTTCTACACAGCAGGCAGAACTGTTTGCACTCACCCAAGCCTGTATCTTGGCTTAGGATAAGGGGGTTGACACAGATTCAAGATTGGCAGTTGGCTGTCATGAACGTCATGTTTGGGAAGCACATGGCCAAGTTGGAATATGGCTAACTGAATGATGTTGGATTCCTGCCTCCTGGCTGTACTGCTTTCTGTGCCACTTGTTGGTTTTTACCTTGCCTAATTGTTTGTGTTTGATTTTAGTTTGCCTGTGTGACAGGATGGAATAACGGAAAACAGTGACAACAGGACAAATGTTTTTCCTGTGAAAAGGAGGGAATATCTGGATCTTGCTTGCCTCATGTTATTGGAACCATGCCTTGTATTTTCTTGGGAAACGGTGTCTTCGGTTTGTATTTAATTCTTCTTGCTCAACCTGGAACCTAAACAACCTGTCACTGTTTCACTTTGTGACACATTAGTACTTAAGGCACTAATGTACTGGATGAGGGAAAATGTATGTATAAGGAATAAACTTTTTTTGTTTAAACGCAAAGCATCAGGTTTGGGACAAATCTAACACAACACATTACTGAATAACTGCCGCTTTATTTTCAAGTATGGTGGTGGATGCATCATGGTATATTTGCAAAAGCTTGGGAGTTATTTAGATAAAATGAAAAATAATGCAAATAAGCAAAAACCAAATGACAATGACCAACAACACAGCCACAAATATGCGCTGGAGTTGCTAACCAAAAAATAATGCTTGAGTAGCTCAGTGACCCTTTTCAGTTAGGTCTGTTTGAAAAGCAGTCATTCCAATTTCAAAAAACTGTCTAGCCGGGATCCCATGCAACCTGACAGAGAAAAGAATCATGGGAAACGTATTCCACAAGCCCTATTGAAATCGAGGCCACAGCTATTAGTTCTGTTGAATCACAAGAAATCCATGGGACCATCATCTCCCATAATATCATGTGAATGGATTTCATCACGACAGACACTGGCTGATGTACCACCTACAGATAATCGTATCGTGCATCCTCACGTCCTCCACTGACGTTTGGTTAGGATCTATGTCTGCAGGTCACAAATGGTCCGCAGAAAGGGGTCAGTACAGTGGCTGCCACGTGACTTACATCGAGGTTTTACAAGGCTGCAGGCAAGATCATCAGGGAACGGACACAGGGGGTGTGTTCAGGTCCTGGGAGGGCGTTTTATTAGCTAAACCAGGAGGGTGAGGGGAGGAGGTGAGGGAGAAAACAAATTCACAAGACAAACCCTTTTAATAGGGAGGTGGCTTCATCTCTGGGGTGACCTCCCGGTGGCGGTTTGGGAGGTGCTGGCGGTCATCATTTTGGAGGCCCCGGCACCCTCCATCTCCTCCTCCTACATCTTGCAGCCGTTCCTGTTTCCGCATCTCTTCCCTGGGAACACTGAAATACCTCCCCTGGTGTGTAGGGGTGGAGCTGGCCCTGCTGGCTGCCCCCGGAAGATTCTGGAAGCTACTAGCATTCTCTGTTGGGGGCATTGGTGTGACACTGATCCATTGGGTGCGGGCGCGTTCATGCCACAATGTAAAAAATAACAAAATGTCATTGTATTATTTCTAATTCAGCCAAATTCGAGAATAGGTCAGGGATTTCATTACTTTTTGGAAGGCACTACAGTGCCCTACAGAATTATTGGTCCCCTTTGTAAAAGGATACCTAAAAAGGCAGTGAAAATATAAAATTATTGTTTATCGGCTTGATTTTTACACTCAGTAGAATCAACAAATAATATTTTTTCTTTAAACATGTGTTGGCACCTCTGGAATATCCCTAGAGGTGATGTCTAATTGTAGTTATGAAGACTTAATGATAAAAGATTCAATCAAGCAATTCTTCAACTGTGATCCATGGAGAATGTTTTACTTCTAGAACCATCCTTCTCTCATTCTGGGTTGATTCTAACTTGTTTTTTGTTTGAATGTGGGGAAAAGGTTCTGTTCTTATATTCACCAAAATGAACAACACTTTTGGAACTGAGTGAATGCATGAACAGTACGGAAGCGGCAACTGCTCTGTAAGGCCACTTGGGGGTGCCATAACCTTGAGCATACCGTTCATGAATTACACCGATCAGCCATAACATTATGACCACCTGCCTAATATTGTGTAGGTCCCCCTATAGGTACTGACCACTGCAGACCGGGAACACCCCACAAGGGCTGCAATTTTGGAGATGCTCTGACCCAGTTGTCTAGCCATCACAATTTGGCACTTGTCAAAGTCGCTCAGATCCTCCCGCTTGCCCATGTTTCCTACTTCTAACACATCAACTTTGAGGACAGAATGTTCACTTGCTGCCTAATATATCCCACCCACTGACAGGTGCCATGATAATGAGATTATCAGTGTTATTCACTTCACCTGTCAGTGGTCATAATGTTATGGCTGATCAGTGTGACATCAACACAATTCTTAAATGGTGGGTAAACATTTCACAAATTGTTTGCAAATGGTTTATTAAGGGCTTTATAATGGGACTATAGTCAAGGACACACAGAGAACGAGAGAAAAACGCTGACAGCAATATGCAGGTATTCATTTACTGAGCTCAAAAGCTAAAACAAAACAGATACACTATTAGTAATTTGTTTTTACTTCAATACATTTTTTTAGTTATATACGTGAACTAACATGATCATAAATGGAACCATGCATTAACGAATAATCCCTAACACCTACATCACTGGATGTCAGGTGGAAAAAAAACTACTTTGAACTACACTAAATCCTGCCTAACTAGAAAACACTGTCTCTTTTCCAAAGCTAGCATGTAACTATGGCATATCTGTGCCGTGGATCTGCCGTTCATTCCTCAGGGTTCGACGGTGAGCTCGGCCTGCCCGTACACCTGTCTGAGTGCGGCACAGTCCAGGCTGGCCATCAGCTTGGTGGGTCCCGCCCGACGGGGGTAGAAGGGTTCTGTCCACGTTAATGACGAGCCAGCCGTGACCAGGCTATGGTAGAATAAACAAACGCATACAGAGCATTAGCGTGTATATGTGTATTGTACATGGACAGACACATACGGTACAGACACCACGCCACGCACGCACGCACGCACGCAAAAGCACGTGCACACAACTCTGCAGACCTGTAGTGCTTGTGGTTGGGTGGCATGACCCCTGGCCCCTCAACGCGCACGCTCACATCCTCCAGGTTGAACTTGAACGGGTTGGTGAACTTTATGATCGCTAACATCTTCTCGCTCACTTTAGCCGGACCAGACACCTACAGAGAGGGAGAGGAGGGCGTAGAACATTCCTTATTCTGGCTGATTGGGATCCGGGAAGAGAGTGGATATGGAAAGTACAGTATGTGCTATTTAGTAAAAATATATTCCTGTTTGTAATTTCTACAACGTGCACAGGATGCCCAATTCTGATATTGTTCAACTAATTGGTGTTCCGACAAATTAAATTATCTCTGAAAAATATCTGATATAAAATGGTCTGATGTAAATCTCTACAGAGAGTTGGGCTATGAAGCATTGTTAAGTGACATAGCTCTATAGAGAGTTTAGGGTATGAAGCATTGTTAAATGACATAGCTCTATAGAGAGTTTAGGGTATGAAGCATTGTTGAAAGACATAGCTGTATAGAGAGTTTAGGGTATGAAGCATTGTTGAATGACATAGCTCTATACAGAGTTTAGGCTATGAAGCATTATTAAATGACATAGCTCTATAGAGAGTTTAGGGTATGGAGCATTATTATATGACACACCTCCACAGAGAGTTTTGGGGTGTGCAAGTTGACAACCCTCATAGCGCTGATGATTTGTCCGGTCTCCTTGACCTTCCCGGTGGCGATGAAGTGGAGGTTGGCCTGCTCCACCAGCTGTCTCATGTAGTCCTTGGAAGGCACCGGAATAACCACCTCCTTCCCAGCTGGACAGACACAGTGATGTCACCCTTCGTCTGCTCGGATTTAAGGCCCAGGATTCAATGCAATCCCACAATGTTGACAATACAGCTTCCGAGGGCAATGGTCTTGTGTTTGTAGATAATTTACAGACCAAATCTGAAATGACCTTTTAATAGCTGAATTGCCAGGAACTGGCGTCATGAAGTTGCATGAAACCGAATGCTAACTGTTACGCATGCAGGTACCGTGTATGCACGTTTGTGTTTTTTCCCCTCCTGCCGTTTCCCCAGGTGTCTCTTATATTCCTGATTGTGCATCGCCTGACTGCTGAGGTGGACCAATCAGTGGACACCCCTCCTAATTGCACCACCTGTTCCTTTTTTCCTGTACCCAATCACTTCACACATCCCCTGGTTTAAAAACCCAGTCAGCTGGTTCTCCCAGAGAGACTCTTTTGATTTACCCCACATGGACATAGACACTCTTGAGAGTCATAACCTTTTTGATAGACAGAAACTTTGTTCATTCATAAATCACTTAGTTTAGCACATACATCTTACTTTGTCCTGTTTCATGTGAGTATGTATTGCTGTGGTGTTTTGTTTGGTGTTGTCTAGTCAATTGTTTGCTGTTTAGTCCTTTTCAACCTGTGTGTTTTTGTTTGTCCCTGTGTCCCTGGGAAAAGGGGTTTTTAGCAAGTCGCCCTTGGGCATACACAACCCGTAGGAAAACTTTGTCTAAAAACACTAGTTAGAACTGAGCGGACCACCCACTGTATTTTTGTATTGGTTAGTTGTTAGCTAAGCGGTTCTTGAGGCAGGCAAGTTCAGTTTAGGGGTGTTTGGACTATATTATTTCATTTCTTGGGTCCAGCTCAGCCCCCTTTCCCTAACCCCTTTACCGTGTGTTTATAATAAATGTTTTATGTTTGACGGTAGCTTTGGTTGTCTGTGTTGTTTGTTCTCACTGTTCATTTATACTACACTGATTTGCATGAGTTTTATGTTACGGGTCTCTGTACCATCCACCCTAGACTGCTAGACCCACAGGGTTCGTAACACTAACTTACTCGCGAAGCGGCCAAAACACGCAAACACAAGCAGCTGGCCAGACCCGCCTACCTTCCTTGGGACCCAGGGTCACCTCGGGGCTCTTGAACAGGAACTCGGAGCTGGTGACTCCTGTGTAATACACCACGTTGCCACTGACATACATGTCCACGGAGCGAGCCTGGTCACTCGCGTTGTCGAACACCAGCTTCAGCTCGAAGCTGTCCCCCACCCTTGCCTCCGCCAGGGGCATTACCAGCTCCACGTCCCCCTTGGGAGGCGAGGCTTTCTCGCGCTCACTGCCGTACTCTTCCGCTTTCTCCAACACCGTGCGCTCCTCCGGACTGCCTGTGGGCGATCACAGGTGATTGGGGGAGAATACGACGGTTTGTGTCAAAACTGGTGTGGATTTATTAAAGGGGATAATTCTAATCCTGGATGCTGATTGAATAAAAAGGCACCTAAACTCTCTTGTTTTCTTTTTTCAGATGGGTTTTCAGACCGCACATTTGACCACAAAACTATATTTTATATGGATGTGTTTTTTTTTCATATGTCTCTAGATAAATGGTCTCGGATGTATTAAGGAGGTTAAGCATGAAAGTTAAGTTAAGATTTAGGTTAAAGTTAGGGTTAGCAGATTGGGAAAATAGTTTTTTGAATAAAAATAAGTGAATGTAGTCCTAAAAAGTACTGAAAGATGGTGTTGAATGGGAGAGAGTGAGAGTCTGTTTGAAAAATATCTATGGTCTATAGTGAATGTAGGTATCTGAGCTGGCCATATACCACTATGAGAATGGGGCAGAGGCAGTGGAACTACAGACAATGTAGCTCTGTGAGTTTTGACGTAGTAATGCTCCCTCCCTCTCCTCCTTACCCTCTGAGAATTTGTAGTGGTCAGTGATATCACGGCGAGTGTCCTGGCCGGGAGCTTTGGTTAACACCATCCTTCCAACATGGCTGGTATTGACCTTGACCGTGGACAGGGTCCCGTCTCTGTTCCGTGATTTGAACACCACATCACTGTTCACCTAAAGCAGGGGAAGAACGGGACACATTCAGCACGTAAAACACCAGTAATCAACCGCATCCTGGATAGCCGTGGACTAGTCATGTCCGGTGCCAAGACACGGTATATTCACTGGTACAATTTGTGTCAGCAGATGCAGACTAAAATGATTTGTCTTGGTAAATGGCCGGCACATCTTGTCACATTCGGTGTCTTTACCTCGGCAAACACGAAGGGTGCGTCAAACTGGAAGCAGAGCTGGCCGTGTTTGATGGCGTGGACAGACGCAGGGCCACAACGGTACATCCCTGTGTATGTTAGGTTAGTAATTCTCAGCGATAAGTTGCATATATTTACTACTGACAACAATAAAGTAACCGTGCAATACCGTGCTTGTATCAAAATTGTAATACAGGCTGTAATACTGCGTGTGTGTGTGCGTGTGTGTGCGTGTGTGTGTGAGCGTGTAGGAAAACACCTCACCGTCGCTTGTCTCCTGGGGTGTAGCGTCCACCACCTGCCAGCCCCCAAACCCTGGAGGAAGGTCCGGCCTGGTCATGTAGCACTCATTCCAGCAGTGGTAGTTCCTATGGCAACACCAGAACACTGAATCGTTATACAGTAACATCAATGCTTTTCAGTGAAGTGTCTATGCTTGTGGCCGAACACTGATTTTAAAGATGATGATTTAAAACACGACTGGAACAACAGGGCCCCTCTGGCGAATTTAATGCCGGCCGGGATGTGATTTCAAACAGTGTCTTTTCTACCAAATGGTGTCCACGGTGCGAAGCCTGTCAATTTTGCCATTGTCATCAAGGATGATGTCCGTTCTCAGGTTGCCGTTGTTGTCATGGGCTGAGAAGAAGTTGGTGACCACCCTCCCCGGGATGCCCAGACAGCGCAGAACTGGGAAGGGAGAAAGAGAACCATTTAATAAAAATAAATCAGGGATTTGCTAAAGCCATTACTGGTCCTGGTTCTGAGGACCCATACTGGTTCTGAGGACACAAACATTTCCATTATTGCCCTGGAACTAACACACCAGATTCATCAAATCTACCCACTATCAAGCATTACATGGGTGGAGTCAGGTTTCGTGGGCGGGGCAGAAATGGAAAGGTGCGACGGGTGAACAGCGAGGCTGTGGGTCTCACAGGTGTTGAAGACGGCAGCGTAGACCCAGCACTGGGCGTAGCAGACGGGGCGCTTGCTGCTGGAGTACTGGAGAAGGATCTCGCTGCTTCCAGTCCAGGAAGTGGGCGCCACTCCGTAGGTGTAGTCCCCGCCCCAGTTACCCTCCAGGACCCCGTCGTCGTCACGAGCATTCAGCTGGGAGAGAGAGAGGCAAACATGCTTATGGGCCTCAGTCAAAAGCCGTGCATTAGAAAGGGAGTAGGGGGCTAGGGGCCTTAATAGGTAGCGCGCTGTGGGGATGAAATGGTTTAAAATGGTTTGAAGAATGTGAACAGGCTCTGTGTATTGTATTGACTGGTGCTAATTCTGCTACCCTCACCATGGCTGAGGCAATGCGAGTTACTTTGATGGGATCGCCCCTGTTGGTGATGGGCATGCCAGCTTTATCCATGATGAACAGACAGGCATCCAGCACCCCGTAGTCAAACTGCAACAAAGTTTGAAGTTGAAACAAAAAAGTAAAGACAGAAATAGGTCTTCAAAGCCATCTGAAATGAGTCTGTTTATACGGGGAGACCAATTCTGATGTTTTCCCCAGTTACTGACAATGTAATAATGTGGAATGGTCTGTACCTGACCAAAGTTCCAGGGCCGCTCAGCGACGTCATCAAACGCACCGTGGTAGATGACCCCCAGCTCATTCAGAACAGATTCCAGCCTCTCATTATAATCATCCAGAAACACTGAATCCGCTGGTGGAAGGAAAACAGAACATTAGAATACAATTCTATGAATCTATTGTTTTACCGGAATGTTTGCAACGGTTTTAGAGCTAAACGGATCGATCAGTTCCAATTAGTCAATGAATCAATAATTGAGTCACAAAATACGATGGGGAACCATGAAGAGTCAGTATATACTGTAATAGAATAAAAAGGTGAAAATAACACACATAATAAAATGTAAGAACATGTTAAAGAACTAAGAACATCTACAAGTACATTTCAGTGGTCACAGACCTGGTGCCCAAGGGTTGAAAAGAATATAGACATCTCTGGTCTCGTCCCACTTGGTCCTGCGGATTCCATAGGGTGTCATAACTGCCAAGTAAATGCGCCACTTTCCCACAATGCAGTCTGGTGCGGGGGTGACGCCCACCGTGACCACATTGTCAGTGCTGTCCACCACTCGACCGGGCCATGGGCTCTGACGCTCCTTGCTCACGAACACAGGGATGTAGGTGCCCTTGTTGAACTGGGGACTGGCCCCTGGTCGATAGTTGGAACAAGGAAATGACATGTCAGGCTGGGGGGTCGACCTGCCTGATGACTTCAATGGGACTCTAATGCTGCACAATCATTTACTACCTGTTTAAGTCTGAAAATGCTTCCTTTGCATTCACCTGGGTGATGTAAAAACAAAAGGTGTTGGTCAACTCTAACCAATTAGTGTTAAAGCGCGTCTTTTAAAAAGCTTCCATGAGTTTGGCTTAGCATTTGGAGCAAGGAGTTTGGGAAACCAGGCAAGTGTTAGGGGGTTGTTGCTGCTGGTCATTAAACACTAAGCCTTTGCAGTGACACACAAGACTTGAGCTGTGGTAGACCAGCCCACATATACAGGAAATAAATATGGACATAGTGTCTGTACAACACTGAATCCTCCAAAAAATGTCAGAATGTTTTAAACTGTTACGTTCAGTTGAGCATAACGAAACATTTGCACTTGGCTTCAAGTCATTTGATGTCAGTGCCTCTAAACTAGTAACAATGGATTGGATACCATAAGATATTTCTAATCTTAGAAAGTGAAGGCATTTTTAAGAGGACTGCATATGGATATTAGTTCTTAGCTAAATCCCCTAAAATGCATCATTTTTTTTTAAACTGTACTGGGACCTGGGTTTGGTTGTCCCTGATTAACATGACACGCAAAAAATCTCACCAATGACAAACTCCACGGCAAACTGGTCTTCAGAGGGTTTGTAGGGACGGTCAAAGGTCACCTTGAGCTGGAACTCCTGTCCCCTGCGAACAATGAGTCTGTCGTTTGCGTACACGTGGGTGTTGTGCTGAGACTTATTGACACCACTCTGGGTCTGAAGCATGTCCACCTCCCAAATATCCAAAAACTCTGGTAGGAGAAGGAGAGAGAGAGAGACAGATGGACGAAGAGAGAGAGTAGGAGAGAGAAAGACAGACAGACAGAGAGAGGAGAGAGATAAACATATAGACAAAGAGAGACAAGGAGAGATAGTGGTAGACAGATAGACAAAGAGAAAAAGAGAGGAGAAAGAAGAGGAAGAAAGAGATGCAAACTTGAAAGATCACTTTATAAAACCTACAATTAAATAATTTTTATATATATATATATATACATTTTTAGTTTATTAACCAAAGATGAATCATTACTACCATATTTGTAATTGTTTAATAACCTAGGTATATATAAAGTAAAAATAGCCCACACTTTAGATGAGGCAAAAGAAAAAGATAGAACTAATGTTTAGTTATGGGTTTATAAGAACTTTTATCAAACATTATTTAAATGGAGTAATGATTGATACTTTATTAATAAACGATTCAATGGTCATTTAGAAATGCTTTATTGTATGTAGTTACTATCAATTGTTAACACTTAAAAACCCTGGAAATAATGGCTTTTGTAATCCTAACTTGGGCTTTGAGTTCATTCCTGTAAAATAGCGTAACATGCATGTTTTCTCTGAGTGCTCAGCTTCGGGAGCCCACACATCCTGTAGAGCTTAATTCGTACCCCTTTGGCACCAGTAAAAAGAGAAACTGCAGTTGGTCAACATTAAGTAACATGTAGTTATGACTTATTGTGGGGGAGCTGAAGTCACTTCTTGTTTGAAGTTCTGTATTCCAGTCATTTCATTTTTATCTATAACCCTACCATGTGTTCTGGAGAGATACAGCTGAGAAGAGAACTGTGTGTGGAAGACACACGAGAAATGTGGATCCTTGGTTTACCAGAAACTGTGTCATTGTGTCAAGGGATCTCTCTTATCTCTTGTGACCAGGGTGCTCACTTCCTCACAAACACACAACGGTCTCTTTCTTCATGTCACACGCACAAAACCTGGGTTCTCCTCCTCACCGATGAGCGGAGGGGGTCCCCGGGGCATCAAGCCAAACGGTTCGAATTCGGGCACCTCCTTTTTATCCGCGTTGGAGTTGGCAACGGGGGCGGCGGTGCGGCCACGGTGGGACACCTTCGGGGGCGGCTTGGTGGCGGGCTCGTTATCGGTCATGACACCGGCGCTGAAAAGTCACCTCACGGGCCTGAGACGGAGACAGACAGACGGATGATGCATGGCAGGGACGTGTGGATTTAACGACTGTATGACGAATGGAGACGGAGACAGACAGCTCCTAGGTTTACCATCATATCACTGAGGACCGTGTGTTAAATGTAGTGGTGGGGTAGCAACGACTGTAACACAAACCACGAGAGCTCTAGTGACTAGGTAGGCACACATATGTTTGAAGAGCTCTCTGGTTTCAATGAGAGTCAGTGTTTCCTTAATCCTCTACCTGTATATTCTGGTGCTGTATCAAGAGGAACCTACCAGAGGTGAATTTCTAGTTAGCAGTTTGCAACGTCTGAAATATTTGGTTGTTGGGTTGTTGGTTTTATCATTGTGTTGTGTTATTCTGAGCGTCTGGTGGTTAGCGTGTCATCATTTACAGTGCTGTAAATCTGATAATACATTAAAAACAAAACATACGTGTATAGAAATCCAAGCATGGCATTACATAAAAGGGGAATTTGCTTTTAGACTAGTCGAGTATTTACATAAAATGACAAGCTACTGCACCCCATCATAAACTACAAAAAGAGGTGATATGTTATCGATCAGCTCAAACTCCATTGAGACACAGGCTTCTGTGTAATGGAGGGGAATAAAATCAAAATCATGGAAGTGCATAAATTGAAGCCACACCAATATTACCTCAACCCCCATAGCTTTGAGGTCCCTATATACCTTCAAAGCCTAAGTTTGGGAGGTGGGAGGGTTTGAGTTTTATTCATGGTAGTACTATGTCATCTTGCAGCTTTTTGGAACAGAAACTTTCTTTCAGAAGTGAGTTCTTATGCAATGGCCATGTGCTGGTCCAGGAGAAACGAGTGAGATCTGGGACAGTCTCTGGCTGTTGTTAAAGGTGACTCATGGACTTACACAGTGAAGGCACTGTTTTACCTTAACAACCCATTGCACAGGAACACACACCTGGGCACACATTTGGTTTTCTATTCCTATGGGAGCAGAAAAACCAAAAATCCTTTACTAAACCCTTATAGGGCTAAACACGTTTTTGGGGACCAATTTGTTAGGTTTTCCTATCTTTGCGGGGACTTTTCCCAAAAATGTATTAGACATGGAACAAACACACACACACGCGCACACACACACACACACACACACACACACACGCACGCACGCACGCACGCACGCACGCACGCACACACATTATGTCATCACAATCTTCCAAAGATTAGCTTGGCAATGCTGTTTCTGGAAAAATCTAATCATCACACATTTTAATAGTGGTTTTTGGGGACTTCTGGGCTGTTTTGTGGTCGATAGTTCTCTGGGACGATGCCATTTTGTAGTAGAAATACACAGTTTTATGTTGTGTGTTTACAGAGAAACACATATAGATGCAGGACAAATATAACATAGATATACATATATGTGCAAATTTGAACACTGGTGATTACTTCAAAGTAAATGTTTTATTAGTATCATAATCAAAATCACCAAAATCTAAATCTTAAGGAAAATACGGTATAGCATTGAAATAATCTGTGTACTAGATTGAATTAGGTGCAATATAAAAATAATGCAAACCAGAAGAGCCAAAGTATTCCTTTGAGGAACTAATAACCAAACACAGTAAAAACTAACATTTAATAGCATTTAGAAAATGTTTTCAACAAAAAAAGTATCACTGGTACGTAACAAATCAACAAGAGTAATGCCAACAGAAGTTAAGGTAAAATAATGCATTCTATGACGCATCCTACATGATTTCAACAACGTCGGAAGAGATGAACAGGGCTGGCAGTGTCCAGTCAAGAGTAAACTCACCTGTAGAAGTTGAAGAGAGGGAGGTTGCAGTAGTCTGATGCTCAGTGGGCTTCCGTGTCTGTATGTCTCTGTCTGCCTAGGCCTTTGCCCTTCGGTCTCCGCATCCACTTATATAGCGGAGAGGGAAGGGCCCTCGCAATGGCAGAGATAGGTCCTATGTGTGTTATTTTTTTGTGTCATGTGTGGATTTGTGAGTGTGCCTTTGTGAGTGTGTGGGAGAGCCCCCATTAGTTGTGGGAGGTTTTGTGTGTAGGAGGGGTAAGGAGGGGTCCTGGTAAGAAGAGGGGATTGGGCACTTTGGTAGGCGGTTTGTAGCCTGGCTGATGCAACCAACGTTACTGTTATAAAGAGCTGGTGTCAGGCAGATGAAGTGTTTTGGCCTTGGGAGAAGGGTGTGGAATGTGTCATCTTGGATTGCCAGACAGTGAAAGATGGCCTAAGACTGGAGACAAGCCAAGTTAACTCACTATAACAAACATTTGACTTCCACTTCAGTGTTTTGTTGTGAAATTGTGAGAGATTAAAATGAATGATGCTGCTTCGTAACCGTGTTACGGTGACCCAGTTATGGAGGGTCAGATTGATCTTGAGGAAACAGAAAGATAACACACTGACGTTTTAGTAGACAGTCTTGTTCAAGGGAACAATGACAGATTTATATATTTTTTTTAACTTTTTTTTGCTCTACGAAATTGCATTTCTGTTCATTTTTGATGAATCCCTGCACAGTATAATCTTTCAGTGTAATTTGTTGAATTAAGTTACCTTTATCTATCAATAGTGCTGAAGTGAAGATGACAAACATATGTCCAAGTATGTAAAAAAGACAACTTTCCAGGGGGTGAACTTAGTTTTTACATTGTGTTATATGTTGTGTTATACCCACAGTATAGTATAATCAATCAAAAACTCTCCAAATCCTAAAACAACAGTCTGGTTGTCTTAGCCCCCTAATGACGCACGCACAGGCAAATATGAATCATATTAGTGAGCTAACGTGGCGCATTGCGGTGCCATTTGGAATTAAACTAGGAAAAACACCCTGTACCCTACATTATGACAGCCACAACCACAACAGAACCAAAATGAGAAGTCTGATAGAACGCGTTGTAGTGTGGACACCAAACATTACAATTGACTGTGTTTGTATACTTAGATGCAGTATATTCCTATCAATAACATGTGATTTATTATTAGCTTTGACCAAGTTATCAAAGAAATATTAGCTGTACCCATTGCAGAACGGTCTGTGAAGCCTAAAAGATGATTGAATGCAGGCCAGGCTTTGTCATTTTAAATGGAGAAAAATTAACTATGTGTGCATACATTTAATCAATGTTTAATAATGTAATGGGATAAAACAAGATATAAGACAGTTTAAATCTTGGGTGTACCTCCAATTTGGTTAAAATAAAAAATAAAACAGTAAAAGACAGAACATTTATGATACATCTATAGTATTACAGCAGTACATAGGAACCATACGATACAATATGAAAGATTAAATAAAGCAGCTGACAGAAAGAGCAATATTTTCACACAGCAAAACATATTTTTTTAAAAACTTAAATACTCCAAAGTAATTAAAATACTTGCATGTAGATGTACTGTACCAGTCTGATACAGAAACTTAATTTATTTATTTGAAATTGTGCAAGATTAAAACTCTAGAGAGGCATTATCTCATTTTTAAGTGTCCAGATGAAAAATCATATGTAATAAAAACAAACAATAATTAATAACAACAATAGTATGTAAACTAATTTATAATAATAATAACAATAGTAATAGCTATCAAAAGATACAGAAACAAAAGCATTAATTTACAACACGAAAAATAAATGTCTACAATTAATTAAAAAAACTCTGCTACAGTACCGAACTACCAATAAAATTACTGACTAGAAAACTATAATGTAAAAATAAATTATCTATATTATTTACACAATTCTATTAATTCAAACACAATTTGAGTGGGTATACATTCTGGTGGGTATACCTTTTTACATGACTGTACAAAGTAAAAGCCTATTTGGACTTGACATAAGTAAATCATCAAATGAAATTGAACAAGACAGTTTTAAGACACTGTAATATCTGCTCTGCGTGGCACAGTGGCTCCCCCTCCTCTCCGATGCTCCACCTCTCCGGTGTACTAACCAATGGCTGGAGACTGATGGCAGCAGCGCTCCCCGAGGACGCACCTGTTCCCCATCACCAATCAGTTGTGTATTTATGTGTCCGTTTCACCACTGCACCCCACGGACTATTGTTTGTTTATCAGATACCTCGAGGTGCTGCTTGACCTTTTGTGAATTGTAAAAAGGAAGACTTTTGATCGTTTTCCCTTGTTTTGGTTTTCCTTCCTTTTTGCCTCATCTTTTACACACTCGCACCGTTGTGTTCTTGGGAATATTCAATGCTGCAGATATTTTTTGGTACCATTCCCCAGATCTGGGCCTCAACAGTATCCTGTCTCAGAGCTCTACAGACAATTCCATGCCTTGGTTTTTGCTCTGACATGCATCGTTAACTGTAGGACCTTAAATAGAAAGGTGGGCGCCTTTCAAAATAATGTCCAATCAATTGAATTTACCACAGGTGGACTCCAATACAGTTGTAGAAGCATCTCAACGATGAATGAAAACAGGATGCACCAAAGCTCCATTTTGAGTATCATATCAAAGGGTCAGAATACTTACGTAAAGAAAAACCTGTTTTTTCTTTGTCATTATGGTGTATTGTGTGTGGATTAATGAGGGGAAAAAAGCTATTAATTCCATTTCAGAATAAAGCTGTGATGTATGTGGGGAATTAACATTATCAACAACTTTACCTTTCACATTAAGGTAAAGGTTATGGTGACGCTTCAAACACATATTGGTACAGACAATATACACACATCTATTGTAATTATTGTATTATTGTATTGAGTTGTTTACTGTCATTGAAAGTGAGGATCTGACACCTGGATATCAAGGAGAATGGGTCTGTGCACTACATATTGAGGGACGCTTAGAATTACTTCGAGGGATTGTCCCTGGTGATGGTCTTTCTTGGGAAGGGCCACAGCCTCAAGGCAAACATTCATCTAAAACTTCCAGAATAAAGAGTATCTTCTCCGGGTGAGAGAGGATGTGTGAAATCGCGGAGCGAAGGAAAAGCTGCCAACAAGTGCTCAGCAAATGTGGGAACTCTTTCAAGACGGTTGGAAAAGCATTCCGGGTGACTACCACGTGAAGCTGGTTGAAAGAACGCAATGTGCGCAAGGCTGTCATCAAGGCAGAGGGTGGCTACATTGAAGACTGAAATATAAATGTATTTTGAATTCTTTAACACTTTTTTGGTAACCACATGAATCTATATGTTATTTAATAGTTTCAATGTCTCCACTATTCTTCTACAATGACGAAAATAGTAAAAATAAAGAAATACGCTTGAATGAGTAGGTGTGTCCAAACATAAGCTTTGTTCATACATGACATTTCTGGATGCCTGTCCATCATGGATGGGCGATCCCATCAAATAAACCTGCGATGTCACAGCCATGGTGAGGATAACAGGATTAGCAGTAGTCAAAACAATCCAGAGAGCACTTGTTTGGATGTAGACTACAGCATGTTTGCCTCTCTCACTCCCAGCAGAACTCGCATGATGAGGAGGTGCTGGTGGGAGACAGGGGCGGGGAGCATACCTCCTGGACTGTAAGCAAAAAGACCCTGAGCAAAACGCAATCTGCTATGCACAGTGCTATGCTGGAGACCCACAGAACTACCATTCATCCGTTACACAGTCCACATCTGGCCCAGACTCCCCCGACGAAGCCTGATTCGCATCTGGCCCCGACTCCCCCGACGAAGCCTGATTCGCATCTGGCCCCGACTCCACCGACGAAGCCTGATTCACATCTGGCCCCGACTCCACCGACGAAGCCTGATTCACATCTGGCCCCGACTCCACCGACGAAGCCTGATTCACATCTGGCCCCGACTCCACCGACGAAGCCTGATTCACATCTGGCCCCGACTCCCCCGACGAAGCCTGATTCACATCTGGCTCTGACTTTCGTTGAGCCAGCGTTGCTAGTGCTAGGGCAAAAACAAAAATGTACACCGCTTTGGGTCCTCAGAACCAGGATTAGGAATGAATGATTTAGTGGGAACGGCTAAACCATCCTTCATTACCAAATGGTGTGGTTTATATTGCACTCAAATGTGGGTGTGGGTGGGGTAGTTGTCCATGGTTTGAATTAACAAGTTGTTGCGGTTTACTTTACATGGACTGAATAGAGACACAGTGGAAACAATTTAGGTTTTCATTATTATAATTTTATTTTGTTTGTATTAAGTGGTTCTCTTTCTCCCTTCCCAGTTCTACGCTGTCTGGGCATCCCAGGAAGGGTGGTCACAAACATATTCTCTGCCCATGACAACAACGGCAACTTGAGAATGGACATCATCCTGAATTACTTGACAGTTTAAAGGGTGCTGAAGGGTTGAACGGTTCCAGTCATGTGTTAAATCATAATTTTTAAATGAGTGTTAAGCCACGTGAAGAGGATTCATTGGTAATTTTGCACTAGGAACTACAGTGTGATAGCCACAACCACAACATGAAAAGAAAAGCCAGTGAAACCAAATGGACAATGTTGTAGTGTAGACACGAAACATTACTATTGACTGTGTTTTTATGCTTACAGCACCAACAGAAAAAATATATAGCAACACTATAGTCCAACAGAATTAATAATAATCTATGTCTGCTTTGTTATTTGAAGCCTAACGTTAATGTTTGAAATGCTAAACTTCAAATACTCCAATGTAATTAAATTATGTGCATGTACATGTACTATACCAGTCCGATATAGAATCTGATTATTGTGTGACATCTGTACAGTTGACTACAAACAATATACCCACACACATTTACCAAAAATTAATGGTAGGAATAGCACTTTTCCAGCAATCAATAGTTTGTTTATGAAGAATAAGTAACATCTCAGACAAGTAGACACTGGGACCCTTAGAGACTGGTCTAGACGGATTAGCATCATTTCCAAGGATTTTGTACTAAAATTTTTTTCATGGTAATTCTACCACAGGAATTAAGATATATAATACAAAAAAAACACCCAGCCAAAAGTCCTGAAAAAACAATCACGCCCATTCCAGCGGGAGGACAGAAATTAGTAAACCAAATCGACATAATTCATCCCTAAACGAGAAGGGTGGACAGCTGTTCAGTTTGGGTAGTGAGAGTTATTTTCTAAGCAGTTCGCTCCTTTTCTGAGGGAGATTCTTCTTCTCGTCTGAGGTCGATGCGGTATCAGGCGAGAACAATATCCAGTATTAGCTGTATGTATCACCTGTCCAATATAGCAACTGTTCATAGTTCGTTATTCTCAAAATGCCCATGTGTGAGAAATCAATGGGCTTTGTTTTGAGAGCTACTTTTAGACAGTGTGCAAGGCTTTTCCCACAAAGCTCATATACAGTTGAGCTCATAAGTTTGCATACCCTGGCAGAAACTGAAATTTTGGCATTGATTTTGAAAACATGACTGATCATGCAAAAAAACTGTCTTTTATTTAAGGATGGTGATCATATGAAGCCATTTATTATAACAGTTGTTTGGCTCCTTTTTAAATCATAATGATAACAGAAATCACCCAAATGGCCCTGATCAAAAGTATACATACCCTTGAATGTTTGGCCTTGTTACAGACACACAAGGTGAAACACACAGGTGAAAATTACAATTAAAGGCGAATTTCCCACACCTCTGGCTTTTTAAATTGCAATTAGTGTCTGTGTATAAATATAGTCAATGAGTTTGTTAGCTCTCACGTGGATGCACTGAGCAGGCTAGATACTGAGCCATGGGGAGCAGAAAAGAACTGTCAAAAGACCTGCTTAACAAGATAATGCAACTTAATAAAGATGGAAAAGGATATAGAAAGATATCCAAAGCCTTGCAAATGCCAGTCAGTACTGGTCAATCACTTATTAAGAAGTGGAAAATTCGGGGGATCTCTTGATGCCAAGCCAAGGTCAGGTAGACCAAGAAAGATTTCAGCCTAAACTGCCTGAAGAATTGTTCAGGATACAAAGAAAAACTCACAAGTAACCTCAGGAGAAATACAGGCTGCTCTGGAAAAAGACGGTGTGGTTGTTTCAAGGAGCACAATACGATGATACTTGAACAAAAATGAGCTGCATAGTCGAGTTGCCAGAAAGAAGCCTTTACTGCGCCAATGCCACAAAAAAGCCCGGTTACAATACGCCCAACAACATCTTGACACACCTCACAGCTTCTGGCATACTGTAATTTGGAGTGACAAGACCAAAATAGAGCTTTATGGTCACAAACAAAAGCGCTATTTTTGGAGAGGGGTCAACAAGGCCTATAGTGAACAGAATACCATCCCCACTGTGAAGCATGGTGGTGGCTCACTGATGTTTTGGAGGTGTGTGAGCTCTAAAGGCACGGGGATTCTTGTGAAAACTGATGGCAAGATGAATGCAGCATGTTATCAGAAAATACTGGCAGACAATTTGCATTCTTCTGCATGAAAGCTGCACATGGGACGCTCTTGGACTTTCCAGCACAACAACTTTCTTAGCACAAGTCCAAGTTGATTCTCCAGTGATTACAGCAGAAAAAGGTGAAGGTTCTGGAGTGGCCATCACAGTCTCCTGACCTTTATCACTGAGCCACTCTGGGGAGATCTCAAATGTGCGGGTTCATGCAAGATGACGAAAGACTTTGCATGACCTGGAGGCATTTTGCCAAGACGAATGGGCAGCTATACCACCTGCAAGAATTCAGGGCCTCATAGACAACTAGTACAAAAGACTGCACGCTGTCATTGATGCTAAAGGGGGCAATACACGGTATTAAGAACTAAGGGTATGCAGACTTTTGAACAGGGGTCAGTTCATTTTTTTTTCTTTGTTGCCATGTTTTGTTTTATGATTGTGCCATTCTGTTTTGACTTACTGTTGAATGTGAATCCCATAAGAAAAAAAATACATGCATTTTGCCTGCTCACTCATGTTTTTTAGAAATGGTACATACAGCTCTGGAAAAAATTCAGAGACCACTGCACCTTTTTCTTTCCTTTCCAAAAAAGTCGAAAAGGAAGGTTTTGAGTGAGGAACAGAAGGGTTAAAATTAAGAGACCACTGTAAATTGAACGCTTCTGTTCCTCACTTAAAACCTTCCTTCTCAACGTTTTTGGAAAGGAAAGAAAGAAGGTGCAGTCTTCTCTTAATTTTTTCCGGAGCTGTATATTACCAATTCTCCAAGGGTATGCAAACTTTAGAGCACAACTGTAGCTCCACACATCAGGGCTCGAATAGGCAAAGAGTTTACTTCCTGATTAGCTGACACTTTGTGTTTGTGTCTGGTCCAGGTGCTCGTAGTCCCCCCACAGTAAGGAATCCCAGTTTGTAGTGTGTTCAATAGTCACATATGTGGTGGATAAATCCATCCATATACAGGTGCTGGTCATATAATTAGAATATCATCAAAAAGTTGATTTATTTCAGTAATTCCATTCAAAAAGTGAAACTTGGATATTATATTCATTCATTACACACAGACTGATATATTTCAAATGTTTACTTGTTTAATTGTGATGATTAAAACTGACAACTAATGAAAATCCCAAATTCAGTATCTCCGAAAATTAGAATATTACTTAAGACCAATACAAAAAAAGGATTTTTAGAAATGTTGGCCAACTGAAAAGTATGAACATGAAAAGTATGAGCATGTACAGCACTCAATACTTAGTTGGGGCTCCTTTTGCCTGAATTACTGCAGC